>UZAF01021116.1:0-14585 GCA_900617895.1 Haemonchus placei | reverse complement strand
CCCCCCCCCCCCCCCCCCATCTCATTCCAGATTGACTGCGTGTCTTAACTCTGACTAAGCTCATTTCACGCGCCTGCGCGGACTAGATCCCGTTCAACCGCTTTCTACTACCTACCATCGGTGTCTTAAATCTGCGGCCTGCACTCGTTCCAAAAATTCAATGATAGAGGTTCAAGTTAGCAACTTTCGCGCACGTCCTGCCGCCTGTGGGCGGAGGTGAGTCATGCCACCTTCCATCGGAATTCCCGTAATGTCGTCTTCATTCTTAGCAAATATGAAGGCTCCACGCGCAAATTCGCAGTTTTTCACGCACACCACGCACTCCGTGCTCGGAGTCTAGTCCTGCCAAGTACGATTACGGTTCCCACCCTGTCGCCTAGACCTCTACCAAATTTGAAGGCCCAGGTCCAAGCTAACACTTTCCACACAAGCCCCACCCTCCACGGAAATGCGCGAAATAAAGGCTAAAAAATCACCACTGGAAAGAATCAATGCTGTTCTTGGAATGCATCCCACAGTCGACATCAGAATTGTAGTGACGTTTTTGAATGCATATGTGGCCCATACGTAAGTAAGCCTTGTGCGTAATTGAAGATGCCTTACTCCCTCTTATGCGAGAAACAAAAAGAAAGATAAATTTTATCTTCAAGGCAGAGAATATTATCGAAGAACACACTCGCAGACAAACGAAACAAGCAAGGCACATGATAAAGTGATGATAAGTCATTATTCGTAAATCATAAGAAAAGCACCAAGTACGACGAGCGAAGGGAGAGATAGAGATACCTGAGCTGACTTGCGACTGAAGGAATTACGTTCGGTTGGAGCAGGGCCTTAATCTAGGGAAGGCAGAAGCTGGACGCCGGCGTCCTCGGCTCAGCTCGGTCAATTCCTCGAAGTGACCAATGGATTCGTTGTCTCGCCCTGTAAACCACTCATGAGTCACCATATTAGAACACAGCGCCGTGCGCGTAAGATGCTTGTCCAATAATTTGCGGTGGCCATTACTTTGGTGTGTATAGTGCCTTTATACTCCCGAAGGAATCGAATATCAACTGACCCTGGAAAGATGGAAGGCTAACCTGGTCAGAGCGCGTTCGAGCCAGGATGTCGGGATTCGATCTCCGGGTCATGCTATGTGAGAATGCGTCATTTACCAGTATATCACACCAACCTTAAAGGCACACTTGACGTTAAGAATGGTTTCTGAGACTTATCCCCTGGGATGGATCGGTGCCGCCTAAGGATAGCACGTGGGAGATTCTCGGGTCAAGAAACGACCTCGGCAAGGCGTTATAAGGGACAGAAACAAAATTAAGTGGGAAGATAGGGAATCGGCATTGCATGAGCATTGGCTCGTGCCAGGATGGATTCCCGTAAGAACAAAGTGCCAGTACTGAAGTTTTGTTTCGATGTTATAAAGGCACGACTTGGCCGACGTACACACTGAAAAGTGGCTGTGTCATAGCGATCTACACCTCTGACACTGAAGCGTAAGATGCCGACGAATAGAACGCTCATGTGGGAGGCACCAGACGGTTACAGATACATGATCTCGTACAACCCCCTCTTATCTTATATCGACCTGTTTACGAACATCCTCCGCTATTTCCGCATTATTCCGCACCTTTACTTTCATTGTTACACTTCAGGTAGGTACCTCAGAATTATCGTGATCTCTGTCTTTGGGCAGGATGCAAGTAGTATGATTACCGAACAACAACAAGGCTCGCCGAGGGGTTGAAAGTCCTAAGTTGTTCTCACATACCTCTGAGAAACTGCAAGGACTGGGTCCTCATTTACAGTATCGTTCGAAAGTCTTCGGCCAAATGCTTCTTCAGTTGTACTTTTCAGTCGTAACTCCTTTCCTACTTGATGTGATCACGCGAAGTTTTAGTATGTGTAGCAGGGTGTATTGTAGGTATTTATCACATTAACCTCCAATCTGATCATGTTCTAGATATCCTAAAGAGCTTGAGCTCAAAATCAACTGGAAATACTGATGGCGATCCTCCTGGAAGTTCTTTCTTTTTGTCTTGTCGAAAGTATACGAGCGCCGATTCCGAACACAGAAGAGAAGAAAAACGCTCATAAGGTGCGAATAACTGCAGATGTCAATAACTTTGCTTTTAGCGAACTCTGGTACCGCAACAATCACCTTGCTCTAGCTGTGTGGATGCTGCTACTTTGCAGTCAAATAGGGTTGGATAGTGTGAAATATGCTTTAGTAAAACATATTCAAGTTTCGCACGCTTGGCTCCGCTAAGAAAACAGGTGTGAACGAAAAAGTATGAGAGCGTTTGGCCGAGACTTTGAACGCTACTGTACAATTCTCGACCCTGGTTTCACACTTTGTTCGACAAAATTTTCCCTGCCACTTTGTGTAGTACGTATAATTTACTTCTTCTTATTTCTTTTTCGCTTGTAGGGTCCACTAAAGTGACTTCTCAGTGCAACCACTTAGCCGCGGGGGACGGTCAAGTCGTGCGTCCGAGGGCGTGCGCGGCAAATTGCGCGGCGAAGTTTATACCTATTCTGACGACTTTGGGCCTATAATTTGAGCCCAATTTTGAGGCACAGTAGGATAGTAGGANCCCCCGGACGCACGACTTGACACACACCCCTTAGCCGCAACCAATTCAGCGAACCCATTGCTTCCAACTCAGGTAAAGAAGTGTCGGATCAATCAGATGATTCCGAAAGAAGTTTTTGGCCAGTTCAAGCAGCGTAGGAAGGCCGTCGCAATAATCCTTGCTCATCTTCATACTGAACTTTGCATTGGGAGCATTTATAGGTTAAGGAGTTAAACGCGGGCAGGACGGGGTCAACGATATAGTCGTTTCGATTCAAGAATGTTTACGATGCCGTTGATGACTAGGTAGCCATGTTGGCTACTCTGAAGGACACAAAAAGCGAGTATATCCTCTACAGGCCTCTTGGGGGGAACGGAACTTACGTGCGTCCGAGGATGCGCGCGGCAAAGTGCGTGGTGATTAGAGCGACTTTGGCGCCTATCATTGGGGCACAAATTTGAAGTAAAGTAGAATTGTATTATCAGCTGACCCTACTAAACTACTCTAATTCGAGTTTGGGCCCGAAAGATAGGCGCCAGAGTCGTTCGAATCACTACGCACTCCGCCGCGCACTTTGCCGCGCGCACCCTCGGACGCACGTAAGTACCCATACCCGGCCTCTTGATCGTGCACAGCATCATCTAGCTTGGAACTCAAATCCACGTTATGGGTGGTCATCTAGCTACAGCTACCCTATAATGGCCAACTACTAACAATGATACCGAAGTAATGATAGAAGTGTAGTTTCAGTGAAATTACTTCCAGCGCATTGCGAACCACAATGAATTTTTGATCTCTATGACACCCACTCAATTTGTCGACCAGTGCCAAGTTTCCGCTTTTTTCACTCCATCAGCGACATCCTCGTGACATTGTTATGTTCGTCCTTTTTCCGAGATTTTTCTCTCCTAATGCATCAGAGAGCTTCTTACAATCACTCCATACTTCAACGCAGCATACTATCGCTATAGCTTCACAGTGGCCTAGTTATTGATCGCAGCACCGTGGCGCGGTATGCCGCTACCATTGGCATTCCGTTGACGCTGCACGCGAGCGGAAGAGCCCACGTATCTGAGCCTATCCTTAGTAATGTCCTAGCTCTGATTTTGACTTGTTTGTGAGCGCTTTTCGGCCTTCACACAGTAGAAGGAGACATTGTTCCTCTTCCTCGGACCTCATTAAGTGTTATTCGTAGCGGTAGCCATGAGCAAGCCACTTACTAACCATGAGGTCGGGTTGTCGTAGTAGTTTTTGCTAATAAATCTCCCGGATTAGAGACTTCTGGTGGGTACAAGTACGGCGAATATCTCTCGAATGTTATATTGTTAAGGCAGTCAAAGCAATATAGTTTTCGTTTGAGCCTCATGAGGAAAGCACCCGAGCGGTTGAGATGATCACCTCGTGCACAAAGCTGAAGTAGTATAGAAATGAGCGTCAGCTGACTTACCCATCCCCGTGTTCCTCCGCTGCTGAGACTTTAAAGGAAATATCCCTGCCAAGAAACGTTCCTCAGCACCATTGAGGGCTCGCAAAGCTTTCCCTACAAAACGTTCCTAAGCACCATTATGGGCTCGCAAAGCTGGCTGCACCTCCTTCTTTGCTCTCCGGCGCTTAGTGTAACAGGCAAGGAGTGCTTCTCCCCTGAAGTTCCGTTTTTACCGTCAATTCACACTTATGAAAGAATTGTCAGCAAAATAGGCTGATTCTTGGTCGACTGTGTGTAAGCTGAGTCAATTACACTTCCTATCAATTTCGACGCATCATTGTTAATTTTTGCGAATCAATCTGGTACGAAGTAGGCTGGATAATGAACCTTCGGAGAGGGTGTCGGACGAGTTTTGCGCGTCCACCTTATTACCTAACACTACGCTCGTTGCTGGACCGAAGTCACAGTTCCTCTAAAGTTTATCAGCGATACTTTTCCGCTGTGATGCTTGAAAACGTGTGGTTTTCAACTGGGTACCACCAGATTGTGCAGGGGTAACGATATCAGCGATACTTTTCCGCTGTGATGCTTGAAAACGTGTGGTTTTCAACTGGGTACCACCAGATTGTGCAGGGGTAACGAAACTTCTCCCCGAATTCTACAGCCTGCGACAGTGGTTCCGCGGCGACTCTCCGTATCCTTCCATCGAGAATTCAAGTCTTTCCCTTCATAGCGCGCGATCGCGTGCGGCGAGCGCGAGACCTCGGGGAGAAGATGCCAGATCCGATTGTGCAGCTGTTAATTATACTTAGCGATTCGCAGTTGCTTTCTCTCTTACGTGCAATTTTTCCTATTTACTTCTTATAAACCTCGTTCCGAGAAACGTGTGTTCTACATTGTACCGATGCCTTTTAGTAGTGTATGCATACGGAGATTTCGTGTCTGCTGTGTCGTGTGGTCGTCTACTGTAGTGTCGTTTTTGGTACTGCTACAATATAGATTAACGAATTCTGCTCGAACTAACTGTTTCATTGAAGGCAATATTTTCCATAATGAAGTATTTCATTAACATTTAAAAAAACCATGGCCAACATTCTGAATATGCCTTCGAATTAGGAAGGTGGACAGACACGTGTAGCATGCCCCAGGAGAGAAAATCCAGTACGACACGTTACCTCACAAAAACTTGTCGTGGAATAGAATGCATTGAACACAGAATTTCGCCATCAAAACATTTCCCTTCGCGGCATAACCCTGTTTGAATACGCAACTCTTCACCCGTCACATATACGGCGCACCCGGCCGATACAACATGGTTGCTCAACCTACCCCTTTCACTTGGAACTTGTCTTGTGGTTTTTTGCCGGTTTTTTGTGCGCTTTTCGTTGGGTCCTCTCCCAAACATAAATTGGTGAACATTTCTGGTTCAACGATTTTCGATTAAAGAATTTCGTAAAGATTCCAAATCCATTCTGTAGATGTTAATCTTATGTTGGTCTTTATGAGCAATGATATCCATTAAGAGTTCAGTTTTTTTTTGTTTTTTATATTGACCGACACTTATGTGATTGAGCAACTCGCTTGCTCAATCGATGCCTTGAATGGTAGCAATTCATGTTGTTGACAAATCATAACAACGAAATCAAAGATATTGCAATCATTTCCCAAGGATCGATATCCTTTTCATCGGTATCCGTTCATTCGTGAAATTTCGTCCGAAAGTCAGTGCCTAGGTGTTTTGTCTCAACTGATATCGAGTAAAGAAATGACGTAATCGTTCCTGAAGTCTTTGATACCCAAGTTGAGGCGGTGGTGTGATGTGGACTTATCAGGATTGCCGTTTATCAATATCTATTACTGTTACTGCCAGTCGTATGGTTCTAGTATCGAGTTCCGTAATCGCTACTCGCCTACGCCTACCAACCTCTTCATTCTTTCAGGGTTGGTTAATCGGTGCCAGGCTCGCCTGGGAGGATAAAAGCACTGACCTGTACGTCGTCTGGCCATCGCAACCTAGTGCATAGGCCGCATACGATTTAATAATGCCACTATGGTTCTGAATGGGTGCTTTTAGAGTTCAACGACGTGCGTTGTTTCAACTGACGACCGACTGACCGGCCGCGTTGCTGGCCACGCGTTGACAACGCTGAACAGATTGCGTTCAGGGCCGCATGAGCAGTGTCAAACGGTCTTCAGCGTTGTCAATGCGTGGCCAGCAGCCCGGTCGGTCGGTCGCTTGTTGCTTGTCGTCGTGCTCTGAGACGTACCCAATGGACGTCGAATACGGGAGAATGAATAAAGAATGGATAAGAAATGGGAGAATGGAACTGATTAGTGCCAGCCTTTATCGTTATCATCATCATCATCATCATCGTCAAACCACTCTGTCCTTTCTATATTGAAATCGGTTTCTGTCACCAGCTCTGTTACTCCTTCGCTCTGTTACTCCTTCCGTCACGTACCCAAAAGCTAAGGATGATTCAATAGCAAGAAAGCGTAGCAAATCCAGTGGCTCACGTTGTATAAAGTCCCTATCAATCTCATAGGTTGTTGACACCATCTATTGACAACCATTTGCACTTCAGTTACACCATATGCTCAAGCATACTCAAACACGAATTACATGTCAATTATAATAAGTAAATACGAGAAGCAAACGGAAAATCAGAGCCTTTGCATACTAGCGTTCATTACCTGTCGTTACCATGTGTTATCTATTCCTGCCATCGAGCATCTGCGATCCGATTCCGAGCCAAATCACTCACCACAGTGCATGCGTTCTCATTTCAACTCGAAAAGCGTGGCGGATACAGTGGCTCCCGTCTTTTGAAACTCGTTTCAGTCCACATCCATGTCATCACCTCCAGCCACCCGTCATCTTATTTCCAACGCAGACCTGGAGAATTTACGGTACAATGTACCTACAACGACACACCGTGCGCGCTTCACGAGCTCCAGCGAAGTCCTGCTGAAGCCCTGGGTGTCTAAGTAACTTTGTTTATTCCTCACTGATTCCAGCTTGACCGCGTATTTTCACTCAGACTATGCTCATTTCATCCGCACTCCACCCCTAGTCTTCCCACCTGCCAGCACTGAATTCATATCGTGGCTTTTCCCCTATCATATCCTTGTTCAAATTCTAAGATGCGGGAGTATTCCGTCGGTTGATGATTTAATAGCGCTCGTTACACCTCGTTGCTCAGGCTTGCTTCTTTGTGTGGATAGCGGTTCACTCGTACTCTATCTTTACAGGTATGCCCACGTATGTACCCGCAGCAAGTCGAGAAGCTTCAAAACTTCAGTGTTCATTGCTGAAAGCCAGCAAGCAGGTAGGAAAATGAACAATTCATGCATGCTCTATATACTTGACCACTGCTGGATTTTCCTGTACAACACTTCAACAGGTTTTGTGTAAAATCCTGGTCTGAATTTGAAAACCCTTTTCTGATTCTTCACGACAGGAATAGTGTTTCACAGTTTTTTTGATCTGGAGTTTTCGTGAAGTGCCTTGCATCCGAAGTAGTTGCTTGACTTCCTTTTCGAGTTTCATCTCTCAAAATTTTACAGCTTCCTCAGCATCGTCTGCTGAATACAACAAAAAGTGTAGAGCTTCTCTCGTGATAGGTCAAGTCGGCCAATCGCCCATGCTGAACATTTTCAATATTCAATACAGATCCATCAACTACATCCTTAAAGATACACTGAATTTAGACGCGCTTTGAAGCCGATTTAATTTGTCAAAACTGATTTTTTCACCGTTTCCGAGGGTAGTTGATTAATAAACTCCTAACAAAAAAATTTATTGGGTTTCCTGCTCCATTCAATAGGAGGTCGGTGGAATAGAAGCTGAGCGTTCGTTTCATAGTCGTTGCATCCATCATCTTCGCTACCGAATTGGTTTCCCAAATTTCTATATAAAGTTCTTTAAATTTTATAAAGTTCTTTGGGCAATTCTCCATGCACAACAAAGTCGATTTACACAGAAGGAGAAGTGAACTATTCTCATTGCATAGATAATTAGGTACGGTTTACCTTTTGCTTGTTGCCAATTCGTAATGTGCCTCATATGTTGGAAATGTGAACTGGCCATTACCCCTGCAAACACTTTTTTTATATCTGTATTATCTAATTCTGTACTCTTGAAATGTTTTCATTTTTTCTTCCTTCAATAGCTGTTCCGGCGAACTGCTTAGCATTTCGAGCGCTGCCACTGATGCACACAGTTGCTCATGGGGCGTTCTTATCCCTGATTTCCCACGTTCGCTTAGCGGCATGCAGCAAATCTTTTTCAGCTGTCCCGGGGTGTGGTGCGTTAAGAACGAAATGGTCGCGTCGCGGTGAAAGGGGCATCGCGCGCGAAAGAATGTAGCACGATGTAGCAGTAGGTAAGAAATACAAGAACAAAAGTGCTAATGGTGGAATTCTGCATAAAATAATGATCGCATATCGATTGAGCTGTATGAAGAACGCTAGAGCTGTAATAACGGAGAATGAGTCTTCCGCGACAGCCGCTTGCGACGAATCGATTACCCAAAATCGTTCCTAACACCCGTCTCNTTTTTTTTCCTGTTTCTTTTTGATTTTTATATTTATTGGACTTGATTGCTTTGAATGACTCCTCTACTATATTATCGACGATCAAGACCTCATTGGAGTTGAAGGGAGCGGCCAGCAAATTCTAATAACTAAAAGACTCTCTAACTCACAAATTGCGCGCTCCATCGCCTCTCTGCGATACGCGGCGGGTGAGGAGAGCGCGATGCAGTGTTCGTGTAGAAGATACCATACCCGTTCTCGGAACACATCTGGGGGTGAACAATGCTCACGAGGCTTCTCGGAACTGTCCACTGCAGTGGTGTCCGAGGAGTGTGGAGGTAAGGCCTAATAAAGTCGTTTCTAGTCAAGAGTGATCTTGATCGAATAAGTTGTTACTTATTTAGGGGAAAACCCGCCAAAGCAAAATAGTACAATGAGAGCCCCGTGCATTTGAACCCTACCCTAGCGGCTATTTCTGAAATACAAGTAGTTGGGTCCGTGCTCCTTTACGTGCCTTCCCTTAGGGGAAGCGGTGTACCTGCCGCTTTATTGATATGAATGAGCTTCTGTGTTCCATGAGTTCTCACATAACAATGTTCCCGAGTATCTTACTAGAATGGCGCTCGATCCCACCCACTTTCCGCTCTCAAACTGCATCCGCCTCCTTTTCTTCCACAGATCCCGGATGAAGGTCAGGGTTTTCGTCCTTCTGTTGCATTTTGCACTCCTACCAAATTTGAACGCTCCTGGTCCAGACAATCCCCCTCCCCCCCTCACCCTGTGGGGGGTAGGATCTGGTCATGCCACCCGCCATCAATGTTCTCGTACTGCCGCCTTTACTTACAAATTAGAAATCTTTGCATGTGCCATGTGGAACAGGAGTTATGGGTTCACGATCGATCCTTTATTCCGCGCACGCCCCACCCCTGTAGGCGGAGTCCAATTCTTCCACCCATCATAAGTCTTCTCATTTGCCGCCTGTACTCTTAATAATTTAACGCTCTATCTATGCTGAAACAGGAGTTACGAATTTCTGGTCAAGCACACACACCGGCAAATCAGCAGAACACTTAGCGCGTTATATTTGCTAGGATAGCCTACAGTCTTCAATCCCACTATGAAAGGCATCATGAGTACTCCGCAAAATTGCGGAATAGCTTCCTAAAAGACCTATGATACGTTCTTCTGCATAGATTACCATTGAGTCCAACTAAGCGCTGTGAGAAATTAAAGTTTTGTACTTTCCAGGTCAGAAGAAATAAGGGGGGGGGGGGGGGGGGNATAAAATCATGAACGCGAGGTTAAGCAGGTAAATCATCGTAGTGTGTGTGCATCGAACACACGAGGGGTATCTCTGATCTCCTTTGATTTCTTCTTATCGCATCGCCATTGCATGTGTCGTCATGTAACGAACAAAACATTCCGTAATTTTGAGCTGGGTTATTGTAGACGGCTGAAAACTATGAAGCCGACCTTGACGCTACTGAGTGGTGATCCATCAGCCTACCTTATCGTTGTGGTAACAGTTGCCGTGATGAGTTAGAGATTAGTTAGCTAATCATATATGTGTGCTCTCGTATGCATTTGATTTGTGAAGTGTGAAGGCCTGTCTCTTACAACGCGGCACCGTGTGCAGCCACCGGCTCGTGCTTGACTGAACCATCTCGAAGCTGTACCATATACATTTTCTGCTGCTGAATTAGGTAGCTATATTGCCGAAGCACCATTATTATTACACCTATCACGGTTAACCTTCTATGCTGCTGGATTAGTGCTAATATGTATGTCACCCTCCCAAAGATAGTGCTACAGTATTTATAAAACCTCGGAAAGACATCTTCAGCAATTGCAATGATTGAGGGTACAATTCATGACTATTGTGAGGTATCTATGTAGTTTGAGTGAAGTAATGGAAGTTATGGTGCAAAGCGAGAAGGTCGATGGATTCCAGAAAACAAAAGGTTTCAAAAAATGTTGAAAAAAAGGTTCGAATGAGACGGTATCTGGACGGGATGTCAGTTGTCGCAATAGCGCAAAAAGCTAGCAGCAGTGAGATAAAATGGCGAAAATAACCTTCCACTAGCACATCCATAGTTCCATAGTACCGACGACATACATAGTTCATAGCAGAAAAGTATATACTGTCTTTTTGAAAAAGAAAAAGAGGACGTATGCTGGCAGATTCCGTATGATGCGTCACTTTTTATCACCTGAACCTTTCCCACATAAGTGTACTATTCATCAGCTCAGTCCTAACGCTTCATTATGAATGGTGCAGCCTTAACAAGATCATCATAACATCGCCACTATGTATTGGGTGTGTATGTTGGCCAAACCTGTTTCGATGTCCTTGTTTCGCCCTGTCTGGTGTGGTGTCTAGGCGGAAAGGTGGCGCCTTTTATGTAACCAGAGAGATTGNTTAAAGGCACCGTTAACATGATTTTGGGTAATCCAGATTATAATGAAAAACGAAAGGCAAGATCGAAACTAGTGCGACTGAGGTGAAGAAACTGCGTGCATCGAAGTTTTCACAGTGAAAAAGGGCCTCGAAAAAACGTTAAAAAGGGGGCTGGACGTGAATGAAACCAGAAAAATGGAGAAGGTGGGGCGCCCGGACGAGCTAAACAGTGTGTTTCACTGCGCGCGTGTGGGTCCTGGTGCGAAGAACAGACAATGGTAATCCACAATTCATTCACTTATAAGCATAAATAAACAAAAAAACCTTAGTAACAGCAAAAGTAGCTCACCTTTTCCAGCCTCTAGGAGTAGGAAATCAAATAAGGGATCGCGGCAGCAAAAAGAAAAACAGAAGAAAGAAGGATGGGAGAAAAACATCGCCTCGTAACACGGCGGTTAGCTTTTTGTGCGTGGGTCCTAGAACGAATAATAGCAATCTGTTTTGTCTCGACACTCGTCTAACGTGACACCGATCAAGGGGCGGAGGGCGACCGTGGATATCTCTCCGGCCCCTTATCGTGCCCTATCCAGCCGTTTTCCGACCTCATTCCTGTACGAATGGTACCAGAGGGGGCTTCGAATTCAAACCATGCGCAAATCTCCGAACCACTTTTTTGTGAACAGTGCCTTTAAGCCCCGCCCCGAAGGAGCGGTGGTGACCGCGGGTTCTGGCCCATGCCAGAACAGTTGGGACGTTTTGCGGTCTGACATTGTCCCATGTACTATCCCTGGGAGCAACACTTTACTGAGGCCCGTCATTAGTTCTTTTTGAAAAACAATGAGTAGTTCGCAGCAGCTCCATATCAACTAATTCAAAACTGCCCTGAGTTAGGCTGCTATGAGATCGCTCGATCGCTACGTTTGCAGCTGTATTCCCACCACATCTCTCCAACTTTCTTAGCGTTGAAATACTGCACGGCTGAAGGGAACAAAGTTGAGATCAATCGGTTAGTTATGCAGCAGGCCGATACAGGAAATTGGTGTGTCGGTAATACCCACACCGCAAATCCGGGGGACGTGGGATTCCATCGCTGAGATGATCATGTCACGCCGCAAAATGTGCCGCGCAACGCATTTCGAGGCAACAGTGAAGCCAAAACTTCAATGGCTGCCTTCATAGTCCGCCGGCCGGCCGGCCGGCGGACTATGAANCTTACACTGTCTGCCTCCCTCCTCCCCCCTAGCACTGCCTCCGCCGGCACCCCGGCCGGCCGGCCGGCCGGCGGACTATGAAAGCAGCCAATGTGACTACTAACGAGTAAGATTGCTTCGTCTTGTTCGAACGTATTATATCCATTGTATAATGGAGAGTGCATCTCGAATTCTATTGCACTTGAACGCTTCATGTCTGATTAGAGGTTGTGAATCAATGGTGCATAATCTGAAGAACTTCTGATAGATTTGTCGATTGGGATTTCTCCCCTCTCGAGGGTAGCCCGAGGAACGCTGTCGGGTGGAAAAACGGTCCAGATAAGGCGTATTAAGAGCACCAAAACCGACGTAGCCGACGTACATACACGATGATGACAAGTTCTCAAGGCATTTAGAGTCTGTAGAGGTTGCACCATTTGCACCGGGACGCACACGTTGCTCGCAGTAGCGTTACAGTACAACTGTACGCAATGGCCCAGGCATTCGAATACACCCTCCATGCATTTTTGTCGTCACATTCTCGTCCAGCACCTAAATTTTCCACTTTTTTGAAGCCTCATATTTCTCTATATTCTCTCGATTTCGCCACCTTTGGACTAACCTGAACTATTACTTAAATTACTTGTAAAAACCAGAAATGCCAAAATTATCGTGAACTGTTTCATTGGAGAGGCACTTTTGGTCACTCCTCTCTCCCAGTGGTCGGAATCTACACCTGCAACCTGCCATTGCTGTTTTCGTCTTGCCGACTGAAGTTCTCCAAATATTAGCGCTCTGAGTTTAAGGTGGCGGTTTTTCAGCCGCACCGCCCTCGAGGGCTGAGTTAGGTCCTTTGNACGGTTACGGGATCACGATTATATGCATTTTCGGTGATACGATTGGCACCACCATTAAATTCATCGCCTTCGATAACCCTCATATACGTGTTTTTGTTTACTCAGCTTTTATATTAACATTTATATAGATTATTTTCGATTCTTAATCCGTTCCATAAGTATAAGGTCACCCCCGACTGTACAAAGATTTCAAAATCGAGTGCAGTAGAACTTGCTCTTGGAAGGGTCTGCATAGGAGAGAATGTGTAGCAAGTATGTTTAAAAGCTATAAGCACTTTGCCTGGCTGAGGTCATCGTTCCTTCGATGGGAAAGCACAAAATCGAAATCTCCGTGATATAGAGTTCAGTATGAGGGCAATTGGGAGGCAAGTCGTAGGATCCCTCAGCTCCGTGCAAAGATATTCGAGGTCTACAGAGCCCGCACGCAAACAGAACGCCCGCGCAAGCTGACTGCGAACGGCGAGAGAATTCTGGAAGCTGTTTCTAAGAGCACCCTGACTCGGAACCAAGTTCGATCAGAATTGGTGCCGGAAACTAAAGTCTGGAGAGCCGTAAAAAAGAACATATACATCTTCAGGGCAACAATAAAGAGGCAGAGGCCTACTGACCATCACAGAAAAGCGCGACCTGATTGGCAATGTTGAATTTGGGAAGATATTAGACGAAGATCAGCCTGTACTACCGATCGACCATACAGTTAAAGACACAGTTCACGATAGTCTTGGATAATCGAGATTATGGCGAAAAATGGAAGATATGATGGTAAATAGTGCGATGAAGGCGAGAAAACTGCGTGAATCGGTATTTCCAAAATGAAAAAAAGCCTCGAAAAATCGTTTAAAAGGGGGCTGGACGAGAATGAGACCAGAAAAATGAAGAATGAAGCGTCTGGACGAGCCATACACTGTGTGTCTGTGTGTAAGTGTGGGTCCTGTACGAATAGCTGACTACGGTAAGCAAAAATTCGTTCACTCATAGGTATAAACTGACAAAAACTCGTAGTATCAGCAGAATAGCCCACCTTTTTAAGCCTCTTGTGAAAGAAAACTACATAAGGGATCGCAGCAGCAAAAAGAATAGTGGAGAATAAAGGATAAGCAGGAAAACATCGCCTCGTTATTCGGCAATCAGCTGATTGTGTGTGGGTCCTGGCGCGAATATTTGCAATTTGTATCGCCTCGACACGCGTCTGACGTGACATCGATCGAGGAGCGGGGAGGCCACGCGAACCGGGAACAGGGGCTTCCACTATACCCTAAGCGTCGAGTTTTTGGACGCGAGAGCCTCCTTCCTATCATACTCGGGGGCCACTGAGTACTCCTAGGGGGAGAATTCAGTAACCATTTTCATTGTGAACCGTGCCTTCAAAGGCACAGTTCACGACAAAAATGGTTTCTTGGTTTTCTCTCTGGGAATACCCAATACTCACGTCAGACGAGCGTCGAGACGAGACAGATTGCAATATTTGTTCTAGGATTCACAGGCTGCCTTCATAGTCCACGATCTGGCCGAGCGAGCTATCGGACGGCGCTTGCCCGCCCGCGGTATCGACCAAGATCAAGTTGTATAGAAGGCACAAGCGCCGCTCTAATCGTCCGCTCGCGG
>UZAF01021115.1:4519-14596 GCA_900617895.1 Haemonchus placei | reverse complement strand
AAGGAGGAGAGCCCGGCGTTAGCTGGGCGATCCGACTGGTATTATATATGAAAAGGATAGAAAAGGAGCTACATTCATAAAGACATTTGATAATGGTATTTTATGACTCGACAACATTTGTGAGTACCATTCAAGGCTTTGAATGCCTACCACTTAAATTTTCAATGGGTCATTATTTTTAACGTGAACAGCGATAGATCGAGACAGATAAATTCTAAACAAAGGCATAGGTATCGGCATATTTTGGATATCGTTTGCATGCCCTATTTTATTGATCTTCGCGTCCCAAAAAGTATCATTCGTTCTGAGGGAGCGAGCTGTTTGTCGTTTATTACAACTCTATCATAAGAAGGAGGGAAGCCCGGTCTCCTTCTCATGATGGAGTTGTATTCGAGCGACCCAACAGGTAAGAGAGATGACAGAAGATGATCATGAACTTCCCGGTATTGGAAAAAAACACATCACTTCTTAACAGAATTTAGTACTGCTCTCTAATGAGTGTTTGGTCCAAAGTTGTTGTCATCCTTCTCCTTTATGTATACATTTCTTAGCGCCAGATATGAACTAATCCTTTTCTTCATTCTTGTTGCCCATATGAGCGATTGGCTTGTTCTGTTTTATCACCTTTTCTTAGTTTGCTTCTCGTGAACATGTTCTTAAGATCTTATCCGGCTCGAATCGCTGCCTTTGATTAATTGCCTACTATTTTTGAATTGTTCAAATTTCATGTCCAATGTAACGCAGATTTGTCTCAATGTTGTATTGTATAGCCGGATGGATAGTCAGTCGATCTGTCCGTTTTTTTGTTGGTTATTCATCCACATGAGACCTTGCTCACCAATTACTCTTTTCGCTTATCACTCCATCATGTTATAATTTAAGATTCTCCTTCCACTATCGNGATTGGCTTGTTCTGTTTTATCACCTTTTCTTAGTTTGCTTCTCGTGAACATGTTCTTAAGATCTTATCCGGCTCGAATCGCTGCTTTGAATTGTTCAAATTTCATGACCAATGTAACGCAGATTTGTCTCAATGTTGTATTGTATAGCCGGATGGATAGTCAGTCGATCTGTCCGTTTTTTTTGTTGGTTATTCATCCACATGAGACCTTGCTCACCAATTACTCTTTTCGCTTATCACTCCATCATGTTATAATTTAAGATTCTCCTTCCACTATCGATCCACTTTGGTGTGGTTATTCGGAATGCGGAATTAATTGATACAAACATTTGTGACAATATTCGTCAAGAAGGAATCAGTCAGATAGGAAAGACTGCGCTTATATTGTTAAGGTGAGTATTGAGAAGAATTTCATTACTTCGTGATAGTTAGATATTAATTAGGCAAAAACATATTTTCTTTGTTGCCCTGACATGCGACTAGTAGTGCTTTCATTCCATTTTCTTCAATCAGAAAAATGTCTATCGATTGCAGTGATCGATCATCTCCTGACTGCGTCAGAAACAACTCAGACGGACAGGTTGTTTTTTCAACTGTGACAGCATCTGGTGTAAAGGTGGTGTCCAAATTTCAGCGTATATTATTAGTTCGTACAATTCATTTAAATTCATAAGAGCCTCACAAAAACTCTAATTGTAGCCTCATAACTACCGTTCTCCATGTTATGATTACAGCGCCATAGTATCACATAATTACAGTATGGCAGCATTTTCGATGACTCGTTTGATGATCAGGAGGGGAGTGTCAATGATCTTTTGCAATACCTTGATTCGATTACGGTGAGTTTGACGTTGAAGAAAAACCATTATTTTCTTATGTTAAAGTTACCCTCCACGTGCATTCTCCCACATTCAAAAGCTTTGGCCCAAGAAAACAGAAGCTAGTGGTTTCCAGCGAATCACGTACACCGACCCGCTTCGTGGTCGCCCTACCCCCCATGAGTGAATTCCTGTTCAAGTTGTGTGTTCAAGTAACATGATTGATTCCTTTCTCATTCCAGCTTAACTGTGTGTTTTCACTCTAATTATGCTTATTTCACAAATGGTCTGCTCCCTCTGTAAATCCAACGCCACCTCGAGCGGGAATTGCCTGTCTATTTCTGCTATCTATTATCATCGGTGTCATAGTCCTGCCGTCTGTGTCAAGTTTGAACGCCCTACACCGAAACTTCTAATTTTGTCGCACGCCCCGCCCCTCAAGGGCGGAATCAGGTCGTGCGACCACTCATCGGCATTTTCTAACGCCCCACTTCGTGCGGGCACGATCTAGTCCTAAGAATTATTTTTAGTGTTCCCATCCTGCCGCCTGTACTCCGGCCAAACTCGAACGTTCTAAGTCCACGGAAACTTCTCGCTCAGACATTTATTCGCACAGAAACTAAACTCTGGACGAACTCTAGTCCTACCACCTATCTTCAGTGTTCCCATTCCGCCGCCTGTTCAATTAGCATATTCGAATATTCTTTCCAGATTACCAGTTTTCGCGCAACCCGGCTCACTTCGGGCGTAGTCTCGTCCTGTCACCTATCATCAGTACTGCCGCGGTGTCATCTGTACTAATACGAAATTTGAACGCTTTAGGTCTCGGGGACAAGGAAATGAATTTCCGCTCAAATATTTGTTTCGCGCAAACCTGCCTCCAAGCATAGATGTTCCCATTTTGCCGCCCGTACTCCAACCGAATTTTGATGCTTTTGGTTCAGCGGGGCACGAGTTATGAATTTCCGATCAGTCGAACACGTACACATGCAAATACAAACACGATAACAGACGCATTTATTGGTTAGTGGATTATAAAGTAGGAAGTTCCACTGTTCTCATCGATTGCAACATCTTGCCTTGCTTATACAGGGATCTTAATCTAATGAGAAGCTTTGCCCATTTCAGATCGAGTCAACGGAGGAGCATGAGGTAGGAGACAGATATACAGGCGTGAAGGTAGGAAGGCCTTTGCAATGTTGCATACATCCAACAGTACGGAATTTGGAAAAAGTTGCATGTTTATAGGAGCATGTCAGTCTTAGCGATCCAATCCCAGTTCCTGTACCTGTAGCCGTCGTTGTCGCTCTACTTATACTTATTATACTATTGATAACTGCGGTTCTATGTGTGAAGAAGCCGGCGTGAGTTGTATCGAAGCATCTATTGCGTTGCAGAAGTGTTGGTGCATTTAGAATAATTTCCTTCATCCTGTCGTCCCATTGATCTTCGATTTCCGCGGGCCCCAGTAACGTCCATTTTTTTTCGAGCGCCCGGCCCAAATAATCTTCGATTCCTTGGCATAAGCCACGGCTTTCCAATTTTCGTTATTTGATGGAGTTCATAACTTCCGATTATCTTTTGCACTTGCTTTTATAAGGAAATCTGGAGCCCCGAACTCAAAAAGCGCATTGGATGAAGATGTCTGCATATTCGTCCTGCTTCCATATAGTTCAAGTCCCGGATGTGTCCTTCGAAGCAGGAAGGGCCCAGTGCCCTAAACGTGAGCGAGGAGGCAGCTCTTCTATGTCTTATTGTTGTGCTGTCGGACAGCAGAGAAGTGAGTGTTCACTGTGGTAAACTGTAGAGTGGATGACTGCACAAACAGGAGCCTCACTTACGGTCCAAAAAGGCCGGGAGAGATCAGTTCCATGCTGTGATCCAGGACTTCCACTTCCACCTTTAGTAAGAAGTGTCGTGTCTCCAGCTCCGACTTCGCGAGGGGAGATAAAGCGCATGATCGGAGCTAGGGACTCAAGGTTCATTCATTGCTAGCTCAGTGCTCTTGAATACTTTCACGCATTTTCTTTTCTCTCTCCGAAGTCGGATCGTTCATCTTGATTACTTCTGGACCGGTAAGAATAAACTAAGCGGATGATCGTGAGTTAGAGCACTCAGAAATATTCCTCCCGATTAGCGCTAATAGAGCATCAGGTACCATACCGTTCTTCACGATCATCTCCTTCGCTTGTTTATTGTTACCGATTTTTCTACAGGCACTGTCAACTGCAGACAGTAATCGTTCGGCCTGTTGTTCAGTGTCATAAGCGCGCTGTTGTTTGCATGATGGAGATGGGGTGAATAGTAATCACTGACAATCACTCGAGAGCAATGGAACGCAATTAAAACTCGCCACCGGCTGCCACTTGAATCAGTTTCCCGCGCGCGGATGTTCGAATTAGAAACCGTGTGACGGCCCGAGGCCAGCGCCGCTTGTGCCGCACTCAATTGTGTGGCGTGCGGCATGGCCAAACGGTACATAAAACAAGACTGTTGCTCCCCTCGACAAAGCCCTATACCACTCTACCGCTTGAGGAAGCACTGGAGGGAGTGGTTGTAGGGGAGCATATTGTTTTGAAATCCGATTAATCACTAATTCGGAGATGATCTAGGCATCTCCTAGCTGTTAGAGGTGAGATGGAGGACCTAGAAGCCCGCATTGCTGCAGTACTTCTGAAACATGTAGTTGTGTTACGTGAGTAATGCATAGAAATTTTATTCCAACAAAACTCGGTACTCGTATTTCGAGCAAAGGAGGAACTGGTGGACTGTATGGAACCGTTTTTTTTCTGTAAAATCATTACTATTTTTCATCCATTCATGTTTTTCATGCTAGTTGGCCGTTGAGACCGCAAGAAAATCGCCTAATCATGAACCACTTACAATTGAGAAAAACGTTCCTCGTACGACACCTATACATTTCTGCAGCCAGCCGTAATGAGCCCCAATAACAGTTCATGAAACATTGAACTGTTTGCGCGCGGGAAAGTAATTTGAATGGCAGCCGCTGGCGAGATTCAATTGCGTTCAGAACGATGAATTCCTTGTAGAATTGCGATATCTCGGACGGAACTACATATCTTGTCTGAGCTGCTAGGTAGCAGTTATTTGCAGGGAGATCCAAACGGAAGACATAGAAGACCTTCTCCATTGCCCCTCAAGATGCAGCAACACTGTTACGTCAGAACGATGAAATAAAGTCATAATAGTCTTACAATTGGCGAAGCTTTGGCAGCCTTGCCATTGCTCTCTCAGCGGTTTTGGCTAGATCTGCTGCACTTCGCTTTTCCATTTTTTCCCTTATCGTATTTTGGCACATCTTTGCAAGTTTGAAGTTGGTTTATGATTGCCTGTATCCCATGCGGTCCCACGCAGGTTATCACCTTGAGTGTTTTCAAAGACAGACGCCTCTTGGCAGGTTGTGGACATCGGCTTTCCTAGCAATGTGACGACGTTCGACGAGCTGGCTAAATTCTCTATGGATGGAGGAATCTTCCAATAGACCTGCGAATTAGGCGAAGTGGTCCCAGTTGATGACTGCCTTCGTTTAATGATTTTTGCAGCTCTCACTCCATGCATTGAAAAAAGGATCTAGCGCAGTAGGAGACGATTGTTCGATTCAGTGTAGAACTCCGAAACAACGGCGACTTCAATCAGGCGAATCGTCGGATAATGAAGATAAAGTCATTCATCTCATTACGGAACCATTCGACCCCGAACTCATTGCAAGCAAAAGGTTCTCCGAAACAGCAGTTAGGTGGGGTGCTCCGTCTTGATAACTCAAACGTTTTTCACCCTGCTAGTTCCTTTCCGCTCTCGGAATTGCGGCACCCGGTACGATGAACGGTGTCATCGGATCTGATGTCTGTCAGTTAATTGACTGGCATCGTACTTGAACTTCCTAACTTGCATCATCAGATATTTAGCGCACGCTTCCGATGCAAGTATTCAGGGGATAGAAGTGCCGATCGCCAGCTTAATCCTTCTCCTTTTGGGCAACCTGTTATGTCCCTATAATTTACCAGGGCCCTACTATATGATGCTGTAATGGGAGCTCCCTTAGGCTCAGAAGAAGAAGACATCCATTCATATTACTCTTTTTGGCATGTGGGAACTCACGAGTTGCTCGCCAGTTCTGACGCGGGGACTGGATGAACTTCGGGTAGCTAGGCAGGCCATCTCCGAGTGGACAGGGGGCTTGGATTTTGAAGCCCCCTGTCCACTCGGAGAGGTCTCGTGAAACACAACAGGTGACCCGTCTTAGATGTTTAACGAAGACCGTTGACCCCTCTATTTTGAACGGCGTATTTGAACCTTTTCCGCAGTGGGTGGGCTCCAAGCTGCCTGACCCCAAGCTTGCTGCTGCAAACAATTGAAAACCACACAGGTCAAGATCCTAGCTGATACCTCAAACTTTACATCTCCATAGCGATGCTTCCTATGGTCTCCTAAGGACGTTTTGAACTCGATTTTTTCATGCCATCAAAATGTTCTTTAATCCTGCATACTAGGAGTCTCCCGGTTTCGCCTGTGTAGTCCCCTCCACGGAGCTTCCATGTGATCAAGAAGATCATATCGGACGCTATGCAGTCACTCCCTCGCCCGTTGGAACAGATGACACAATGGGGTGGGTAATGCTGATACGGTCGTAGAAACGGTTTTCGTCCAGTATCTGCCTTAGATTTGTAGAAGGAACTTCACTTCAGGCAGAGACTGATACAGAATCGTCTTTACGACAGCATCTGTATTACTTGACTACATCTGTATTACTTCCCATTGTGTCATCTGTCCATCGGGGGACAGTGAATGCACGCCGTCCGGGAGGCTCTGACGAAGGCGACTGACGTTAAACGTTAGCTAAATTGAAAGTTGTAACATCCTGGCCGAGGCTTAAGAAAAGAACACCAACAATGACTCGATTACAACCCTCAGTGGGGCGGGAACATTTAGCCCTTTTCATTTCTTGGACTTAATTGAAATGGTGGATGAAGACGAGCTGCTTTCCCTTTATCTTTTATCCTTCACTAGACCTGCACTTTTAGCGGCTACAACAGTTTCTCGCTGTTGCTCATTCTATTGAAATTTCCTTGTTTGACGAACAATCAAGCAGATAAGTAAAGAAGGACGAGTCATTGCGAGTTCGCCTCATTTACGTTTTTTTGTGCAGTAAGAAAATCTAGTCAGTACTGAAAGCTGCTTTCATCTGTTCATAACACACACTATCAGAATGACAGATGTGGAGTGCCGCGCATCTCCTGCGATGAAAACAACATAACTTGACGCCTTATACAGGGATACCAAGCGACTTAATGGAGTTCACCTTCAGAAAGAGCGATGGGAACATTGGGTTGTCGAAGAAAAAGTCAACGCGTCCAGAGAGCGATGAAAGCTCTTCAAAGAGGAGAAGTCGTAGGTCTCATTCGAGAATGGACAAGAGTTCTAGAAGCCAATCAGATAGAAGTCGGAAGAAAAGTGATAAGTCGCATTCTGATAGTACAAAAGGCTCCAATCAGGAAAAACCATTAAAAGTGGGAAGCGCCGAGAAGATGCTTCCCTCACCGGCTGGTAGCACTCCGTTAATGAAAAAAGGGAATAGCAAGGTAACGCGCTTTGAAATTGTTTGTTAAGGAAAAACTGTGTTGTCGAGATGTGTGTTTTGCTATTGTTCGTTTTGTTTTATTTGAGTACGATATTGATCAATGTTCTAGAAAAGGGACAGCGAATTGAAACTACGCGATCTAGCTGAGGTGAGTTATGAGCAGTAGGAATTGTGAGCTGACCCAAAATTGACTTGTCATCGTATCACAATTCAGGTAATCAAGCAGCCGCTGACTTCTAGAGAATTCGAAGTTTACTTGAATCGTCTTGCCCACTTCGCTATCGAGTACTACAACGATCCCACTGTTTACGACGTAACACCAAGTACGTAGGACATCTGGTTCCAATAAGTGCTGTTATCTTGTATTACTTCCTGCCGTGCACACAATTAAACCTCACCTGTGCTCCTATTGGACCCTTATTCACACATGAGCAGATGTATGCCACGGAAGTTTCTAAAGTTTCGAAAGCAGAGGGGACGGCACATCCAAGCAGTGATATCGCGTATCGCGGTCAAAAGCAAGGAATGCAATGCGTTTGTGTGCATTTGAGAGCAGAACGGAAAAGTCGGGTTGTTATGGATTTGCGCGAGACGTGCAATTATGCATTGAATCTCAACTAGGTAGGGATGGAAATGCAAAAATAGGTGTTCAAAGCTGTTTGATCGCAACTCTGCCTCCCACTCTGCCAACTCAGCCCCAAATGCTGCATTTGAAGAGTTGTTCTTTTCCACTCTCTTACTTCAGCCCTAAGAATGGCTTTAAGAACACCATTCGCCTTCCAGGAACTCAACTTCCAGATGAATCCAAGGCAAATTAGATCAATTTTATCCTGAGTTTCCACTAGACTCTTGAAACTCAAGAAAAAATTTTCATGTACCGATGAATTGTTCCGTATATATTCGAGATATCGATATATGCATCTGTTTGTTGGGCCTTGCCTTTTATAGTGTCTGAAACATAGAAACATTGTGGCCGCGCAGTGCTGCCACCAACCAACATGGCTGCCTTCAATCAACCCTCATCTGACACTTAGATTGCGAGGGCAACCGAAGAGGGAGAATATCGGTGAACAGAGAATATATTTTGAATAGGAACTTTTGACTCCTGAGATCTTTACTAGGAAGTCTTGGTAAATAGATGATCTGATGAAGCTTGGAATCTCTGAACTCCTACGCATTCAAGGAATACTTCAGAAAGGTGCAAAAGCCAGGGAACTCGTCGAGGGTGTCAATTACCACCACAAAGGTGAAGGCACCAAATGAAATGGTAATGGTGTGGCCATCGCATAGTGGAGTCTCACAAAGGATGTCTCGGACATGAACCGGATCATGACTGTCAGGATTCACACGAAAGAGGGGTAGTTTCAATAATATCCGTGAACGCTCAACAAGCCGGCTGCCCCAGTACGAACAAGTAGATCCTATCTGAGCCTTGAAGATGCCATCAGATCAGTTCTAGAAGGCACTATCTCGCTAAAGCGGATGATTTGAATGGCCATGCTGGCAGTGAACGGAAGGGCCTAGAAGGGGTTCACGGGGGTAAAGGAATAGGAGCCAGAAACGGAGAAATAGAGCGTCGAAGCCCACGATCTACCAGTCTGTAGCTTTCCGCGAAAAGGGTGATTCAGAAGGTAACCTACAGCAGGGAAGGGAGACAAACGGGAGCACTTGAAAGGAGATCGACCCTCGAAACTGTAAAGGGCATAAAAGTATTGTTGGGCGAAAATCTGGCTTTACAGCCAGGACTTTTTCAAGTAAGAAGAGCCATCGGGAGAAATCAAGGACGAAAACGGAGTGGAGGATTTGGTGGAGGAAGTTGCACCGGGTCGAAAAGAAGACTTCGCACGGTCTCTCAGAACATTCCTCGCTGGTCGCACTAATCCCGGAAGACCAAGCCAACAGACCTGGAGCGACACCGCGAAAGGTGTCCAACGGTAAGCGAGGAATGTTCTGAGAGACCTGAGGTGGAAACTGAAGAGAGAGGGAAGCGTGGTTCGAGAACGATGAAGTCTAGCAAAATGTCAGGCAAAAGAAGACCGCCTACAAGCGCTGGAAGGAGGCGGGAGGGGCCTAAGGCTAAGCTGCTCACAGAAAGCGCGCGTTGCTAGAGGCTCGCCGAGGCCGCCGTAGCGAAGGCACGGAGCACGTAAGTGAACGCCTTGTCCAAGAAGCTCGGTAGTCGCTGAGGAGAGAAGATCGTCTTCAATATACGTCTTTGGTAGATAGGCATTCTTTTTCTCAGTCACACGCATAGTTCTACGTAAGACGAATGAATAACGAATGAGTGATCGAACTTTAATAATTCGTGGTGAAAAGATTCCATCGCGAAACGTCAGCGGTATTGTTTTTGTCGTGCACTCGTCTGTCGTCCATCTCATCGCTTCCCACGAGATCCAGCCTTCTCGCTTGACCATCCTACCCTATGCTACTTTGCCATACTGCGTACCCGAAGACCATCTCTTTCGCCAACTGCCATTCCCACTCTCTACAGATGACGAAGTAGAGCGCGATGCGTTTCACGACCAAACGAAGGAGATCATCCGCAACGAAAAGCCTTTTTACAATTCGATGTTGGAGATTTCAACAAGTGGAACTCAGTACAGAAAAAAGGGGAACGGGGGATAGGAACGGGAACTAGCTGAACTTCTGACCGTCCACGGCTCGACTCTTCCGTGGCACCTTTCTTCTAGAAGAAGGGACATCGCAGATAGACATGAGTGTTTCCAAACGGTTCAACCAAGCTTGAACTAGACCACATA
>UZAF01021114.1:0-14596 GCA_900617895.1 Haemonchus placei | reverse complement strand
TTTCACCATTTGGCAGTTTCAATCTCCATTTTCGTGAATATCATTCAAAACTCTATCGATTTATCTGGGTCTCCATTCAAAGTCCCACGGTAAGTAGAGTACCCATCCCTGGTAAGTAGAAGGATGAAAGAGGCGACACTTTGAAGAGTAAACATGAATTATCTACAAACATCTTGTTCTGTCTGTCGAGTCATAGAGCGTCGTGACCTAGGTTGGCGCAGCGCGTGTGGTGGCACCCTTTGACCATTGCCCGAGTTTTCCAGTTCGCTTGGTGTCCATGACTCTTTGGCAGGCACAACAAGAAATTAAAGCGATCAACAGCTGAAAGTAATGTTGTGATATTTGCGTTGAAGAAGGAGAGAGTACCGACGGAATTGCTGGATTTATTCAGACTCGAGACTTGCATGACTTCAAGAGTGTGACAAAAAACTTGCAATGGCTTCTGTTTCCATGGAATCGCTTTACAGAGAGCTGAAAAAATCAATGAGATCGAAGCAATTTATGCTCAAGTAACTCAAATAATTAATAGTTGGGCCTTCTGCCGTAACTGAATTGAATTATCAAGACTCCACATTACAGACCATGCTTCTGAATAAATCGGATGATTGTGACCGCAAAAATGAATTTTTGATGTATTAACAACGATAAACATCCTGAAAACCTTGACAAATTATTGACTTAATGCTTTAACCTTGAGAAGAGACATATCTTTTGTTTATGACGAATCGCTGGAAGGAGATGTAATCCTTTTTCCACAAGTGCTCTCTTGGAAGCAGCACTCCATCTCCCAACACTTCCCTTGGGGTAATAAAGTGTGCGCATGTAATAGAATCCCACTTGGGCCTGCATCACTTCCGCCCTTTGTTCGACACTACCATTTTTTGACGGTCCCTCATTCTTGAAGGAGCAAACCTTCCGAATATAATGGTAGCAATGCAAGGTAGAGTAAGAAGGTATGTAGAATCACTTCGATATCTTTGTGGTAACGTAGACGTTCCAACTTGATGTTTTATTTACAGCTGTTAGTTCCCAGCAGTACGCAATCCAAGAGCCGCACAAGGTTATCGAGTTATGGAGAAAACCTCGGCCTCGGGCAGGACTCTATGTGGCACTAAAGTCTTTGAGAAGGCGAGGACGAAGGTTTCCTTACGAATCGTCGAGCTGTGAGGCAATACAGGGGGTTGTAGCCCCAACGACTGAACCGTATAAAATGAATTCAGCTGCTCACTTCTTTTTTTCGATGACTACCCGATATTTGGACGAGTTCATGCCAGAAAAACGTGACTCCCGGAGGACTAGGAGCCATGTATACGACGATCTATGCGCTTTTTGAGTTGCCTAGGAGCAACCCCGACTCGATTACGTCAGAACATTTTTTAGATAAAAATTCTATCGCATTTGTCAATTTTGGATCAGTGGGTCCCCTAAGAAAATTTCTCCGTTCATTCGATCACCTGGGGTGGAACTTTCACCATGATTTAGCTTCCTGCGACATTGACCTCTCTTAACTTCATAATGGCAAAACCAGGTTCCAGTGAATGCTCGTAACCAGTATTTCCAACAAAATACATTCATTTTTATTATCTCGTGAAACATACCCTCAACATTAGAGAGTTTTTCTCGAAAGCTGTCGTTAACCCATCCTTGAGGTTTCTGTAATAACTTCGCTGCGACTTTTGCGAAAATCTCGAGAGAAGTCACTAATCATTATACAAAAAAGTCAAAAAAAAGGAAAATGGCATGGGCACTTCGTGAAACGCCTTTTTCTCGAGTATGACATTTCTCTCGGTCCTATGATTTGAGGCCATGAGAAGCAGAGTGAGAAGATCTGATAAAGTGCAACTATCAATATGAAAGGACAACAAAGCTGAAAAAAAACGACTGCAAACTGTAAAAAAATGAATTAAGTCTAGTAAGAGTGCCTGATGTTTGTCAACCCCGTCTCTTTGTTGCGCCGCGCACTTGACCTCCATTCCAAATCATATAGGTCTATTGAATGCGTTCTTGGCCTATACAATCACTTGTGGTAGCTTACCGATGTGCGAGTCACTACTTCTATCCTCCCATGCTAGTCTGGTACCAACTATCTGACACCGAATAGATAAAAGGCTCAGTCGGGCAAGGCGGATATCGAGCTGGGATTTTATCTTTGGACCATGAGTTTGTGACAGTGCGCCACTTGCCACCACACCACCACAGCTCAGAGGTATAGGAATAATTTCACCGGTTAATAATGCAGCTAGAAAAAACCTTTTATTACCCAATATACAATATTTAATCCTTTCTGGGAGGAGATGAAGGGAACTATTCTGCTCTGAAGCATCTGAACTAAGAAACTAATTCAAAACTTCACAAGTAGGCACTTGATTCTTCCTTGTCCCTGCATGGGTTTCGCTTAGTTGAATTGATTACTGGAACGAACTTTAGCTCCCTTTGTTTAGCATTGAGAAAGCAGGTTCGAGCAATGTTGTTTGTTTACGTGCTTGCCACCATATGTATGTATGGACGCTCGGAGTCTTGTGCACCCACTGAACTGTGATTTCCAAATATTTCCACAAAAGAAATTCCCTGAAGGGAGTAGCGATTTTCAATCAGTTCATGCAACATTGAATGGGAAATCAGGGGAACGTCGACCAGTTGCGGAATTAGTTTTTGAGGGGTTCCACCATCTTCCCATAAGTGATGTAGTGCCGTATTCGACTAGACGATTCCCATCAATTCTCCCAGCATTCCAAATTGAGCACAAAAAAGTGGACACTGAAATTCACCTTATTTGATTAATGTTCTATCAAAAACATACCCAGTAACTTCTTTAATATCTGACGAATCACCGGTTACGGTAGTTTGTCGGTTCAGTGATGATTAATACTGGTTATTAACCGAATTATGCGATTGCATGACGTTCACTTTTAGTTGCTTCAACAAGAGAATTCATTGAACAGGGCTGTATTTCAAGTCCTGCTCAGAGGTACGCCACCAAACGTCCCTAGTCTAGAACAATATAACGTTTGGAAGTCTGTTTGGTCTCTGTATCGTGCTGCTGCTTTATTAGAAGTTGACACGCGCCTGGCTTATTTCTCATAAGGGAAACCGCCCAAAGAAGCATCAATCTCCGAATAGCTAGCAGTACAGTAAAGCAGAGTTAGGTTCTTAGTAGTAGCCTATCAACGAAGGCTAGAACATGACTGATATTCATAGCCTTCCTAGTAGGAAACTGGAAATCCAGACCAAAGTGGAAAGATTAGAATGCCTGCACGTTCGCAGGAGACATTTTGGGTACTAACATTTGGGTACATTTTGGGTGTAAGAGCCTTTATCCTCCAGAACCATGATAGATTCATGAAAGTGATTAATAATAAATAAAAACAGGCATTTTTTACACCGCTGAACCCGTAATGGGCAGAAAACCCACGAACCTCCCGGAAAAACCTTGAGGTTATAGTAGAGTGTGACAAAGTTGATATCTGTGAGTGGAAAGTTTATCCACACGGTAACACTGCTTTCAGTTCCGTACTCCGAAGTCTTCAATTATATCACTTTTTCTAACTTTTCCAGTCCCACCACTGCGAACTACTCCAACGATTTTTCATTCACAACGGCGCTTTGTTTATGCTATTGGGAATGGAAATAGAGTTCTTACAATGCTTCCCAGAATCGTGAACCTACTCGCCTTAAGTCACTTGAATGATCACTTTCCCAACAAGTCAACAAGAAAGAACACCACTGGCTCACATTCCAGAATGCGCCATGTATCCTACTCTTTTTTGTAGTAGTACCCTCCTTTGTATAATAGAACACATTTGATCTGAAGGATAGGTATATCGGATACTCACCACTATTCTAACGAGGATCCATTGTCGCCCGCTTAAGGTTCCCCTATATTCATAAAGCTTTTGTTCATTATTGCTCCTTCCAATAAAAAAATGTAAGAATAACAAAAATTCTCCCCGGCCGGGAATTGAACCCGGGTCTCGCATGTGACAGACGCGGATACTCACCACTATACTACCGAGGATCCACTCTTGCCCGGTCAAGGTTCCCCTACGTTTTGGATAGGTATAGAATTGATATCGAAAAAGTAAATTGCCTATATGGCATGATGCCCTCTCAGCCAGCCCGTCGCCTTTGGTGCATCACTACTAATTGTACTGGATGACCACATTTGTATTTCCTTATTTACTTGTGTGATGGTAGGGGCTGAGATAGTGTAGTCAAAAGCTGCTTGTTACCAAACAGGCATGGTCCGAGGATCAAATCCCGGGCCGGTACACCCCCAAGCCAACCGAGCGTTCCACTCCTTCTGGTACTTCCGACTGATACCATTCTCGTCTGAGAGGATAAGTGCACTAACTAGCGCATCAGACGGTCACCACGAGTCATGATGCTGGTTACATACGCATTCAGAATGCCATCACCATCCAAGATGGAAGGTGGAAACGGGGAGCCTCCAAAAGTCGATATTGATTCCTCAAGAGACCTTATTTGATTCACTGAATCAGTGCCCCAATCATCAAGTAAAACTGAAATCCTTGCTTTTGCCTGTCCCCTTATCAACCGATGCTGATAACGTGGACAAGCCTCCCCTTGAGTATGTCTAGACATTTCTTCAAGGGCACGGGTGACACTAAAAAACCAGTACACAGTTTGTCCTTGAAAATACTTTGCGCTAATGTGGTGCGTGCGAATCGGCAACGTCTTACGTAAATGTCTATCGTCGCCTACTTTTTCATGGTAATTCATAGATGAATCCGGCCATTTCATCATGGTTTTTCAATGGCAGAAGAAAAAACGAAAGAGGAAATTTACCGTCCACTGTAAAGTTACAGCAAAACATTCGAAAGAAGTATTGAAAGTGCAGGCGTTCTGCTTTCGACGTGACCTTCGCAATGCATTAAATTCTGCATTGAAAAGAAAAAGTGAGACCGCGTAGTTGGCAGTTCTTCTATGAAGTAGAAGAAGGACGACCAGCTGAGTGGTGATCTAAAGTGTGTGTGTCGCACTTTTGCAGAACAGTCCCCTAGACTGACAGGAACTTCGATCAGCCTGCGATGAAGTAGATAGTTGCTTGAATACTGGAGGCATAGAAATTAAAGTATAAATAAAAAAACAGTAAAAATAATAGCAAGAATAATGCCAATAATGATAAACGTTGAAGATTATGTCTTTGGCGTCTACCAGTCTTACAATTTTGATGCGCCACGCATTCGACTTGCATTCAGAAACATAGGGGCGTTTAGAACCGTATATGGCCTATGCAATAAGTTACGGTAACTTGCCGGGTTTAGAGTCAGTGCATTCATCCTCTCAGATGAGTATGTTCCCAACTGACCCACCCTGAGGGAAGGAAGACTTGGTTGGTCTAGGCTAGCTCTGATAGTATAGTGGGGGTTCGACTCGCGGATCATGCGTAGTATAGTTTGCACTATTTGCCACTACACCACCTCCATCCTAAATAAAAATAAAAATAAAAGTACTGATTATAGCAATAGCAGTCTCATAATATATGAAATCCAGCGTGAAGTTGTCTCACCCACAAGAAGCCTAATATGCGCTAAATATCCGCTTAGGAACTGTAGGGGTCCCAAGACTGCAGTAATCCATATGCCATCACCGAATCACTCGGAGTAATACCAAATCGCTACTAAAGGGTGAAATGTCAGCAAGCTCCAGTTCTACTACACACCTAGAATTGTAGTGGACTGGAGCTTACTGGCATCTCACCCTTTAGTAGCGATTTAGTGTTACTCCGAGTGATTCGGAGCAGTTACTCAATATGCTCTCTATGCTTTTAGGACCCAGAACCAAGATCTCCTGGATAAGGCTTTTCTCCACATAGGAAGACAGTCTTCCTGTACACGTAAGTGAGTTGTCAATATGATTCCACTGATGCCCGTTCATCCAACCTCCTTGTTTCCTACTCTCCCTTCTTCCCTTCTCCCTTTCCTTTAGGGAGGCCTGTTTTCCTTCTCAGTTTGGGCTTCATCTTCAGACTTGTTCCTTATCTCCTTGATCTTTTCAACTTTTGCTAGTTGTTTACAATAATAATGTTTACCATTGCTTTGGAGCTTCTGTTTTTGTGTTGTATGGTATGCCCTTGGGTGCATTTGAGTAAATAAATAAATGCACAAATAAATAAACAAACTGCTCACTGTGAAGACCCTAACAAGCCTTCTTTTCTGCCCAAATGACCAGGTGCAGCCTCCGATTTCTCGCTAGAGATCAGCCATGTGATGCAACCCTAGATTTACTTTTCTACAGCACAAAAAAACTTCGAGAAGACAGCACGAATGTTGGGATAGCGGAACATCCAGAAAAATAGCCTCTGAGGGATGAACCCACACGTCCAGCCTCGCCTCACATGCCGTCAGGGTCACTCAACCGGACTGACCCTCGATGAAGAAGCTGAACAACGTAACGCTGGGAACAAAGTCAGCAAAACAGCTGGTTTCGAAGGACACAGTTCTATGTGCCACAAATACCCCCACGTTTACCTCTGTTTTGGATAGAAATTCAATGGAAATGAGCTCATGGCGCATCCTCGAAGGAAGCGTGAGTGTTTTGCCCTGTATGGACATACCGACCCAATTTTCACAGAAATGGCTTCATATTTCACTGATATTTCGGGAAAATTGTGAGGAATCAGGGATCCGATACATTTCGACAGGCGACGATCGGACATCCGCCACTCACCGTGAAGCGTCGCTAACTCCGATTTTCACTATGTCAACAGAATTCGGCTGTCGTCGCCGCTGTCCACTTTCATCGTTAGCATAATCCTCTTCCGCTTAGGAGCCTACATCGACGTTCTATGTCTATATATTAATCCATGTATGACCAAAAATCTCTTCTCCATCAGTTGCCTCACCTTCTGAATCCATTACGATTTGGATTATTTCATTAGGCACCTCTACGACCTCGGTCAAGGTTATATAAATAAATAACTAGACCCCATTCAGTTCTGTAATGGAAAGTGATTTTCGGAGCCAGGCAGCAGAAAAATGCTCTACACTGCGACTAATGGTTTTAGTCTCTTCCCCATCCTTTAGAATCAGTTCTAGTTCGTATCTGTAAACTAGAGGAAATGCTGCGATGTGGAGTGGCCCCCATTCCACACGAGATTCCATCCGGGTTCCTATGGATCGAATCCCGGATGGAATCTCGTCTGGATCAACCAAGCTTTCCATCCCTCTGCGGTAGGTAAGATGGTACCAGACTCTGGGACGATAAGAATACTGACTTGTACATCGGTTGGCCACCGCAATTCACTGTATGGGCCACATACGCATTCAATACGCCACTGCAATTCTGAATGGAAGTCGAGTGCGGGGGCGCATCCCTCAGACGGGATTCATTAACGCTCCAAAACTCTATCCCTTTATCGTTCATTGTAAACCCGAGCACTGTAAGGCAATAAGTCAGCATAAGCAAGTGGTCTACGGAAACTCTTTCTTCATAGTTTTAGAATTTCGAATGTATTAAAAGTCAGTTTGGGAAGTTAAATGCCTAACAGTTCATCCTCGTCACTCAGTTCAGAGTTTTGGCTTGAGCCAGCGACTGCATTGTGGTCAGTTTCCTGATGCTACCAGGTTGATGGGAGGTCTTGTTATGACCCAGTAGCCTCTGTCTTCCACCGTTTCTATCACTATTTATTTTCTGTTTATTCAAATGGTCCTACCTTATTCTTTGGCATCTTTTGTTCTTCTATTTGCCCAACAAACTTCATCCAAGAACTTCAAATCTATCAAAAATTAAGCTCCTGGATAACAATGCGTCTTGGAGAATAGCGGTGTTCTGTTGATGGAGAGACAATTTCTTCTTTTTCAGCTTCCTTCCTTTTCCCCATTTCGGCAAGCTTTTGTAGCTGTTTGCCCAGAACTTGAGTCCCGTTTGCTCGTCAACGTCGTCATGCACTTCCAATCACGACTGTTGCTATTTTCTGACCAGTTTTTTGGTTCCTTTATTCTCTTAACATTCTCGATGACATTTTTCTGCATGGCCTTGAAAAAGGAAATGAAAGAACTAAAGCGAGACTCATTTGAAAAGGCTAGATGAAAGCCTTTTCATAGCATTTGAACGATTTCCTTTCCCAGTTCGTTCTCGACCATTCAACAGCTGTCATGGCTAGAATCTGGTACTGGTCTGTGAAGAGAGTTTTATGGAATTTTGTAGACGCTGAATGCCAATTTCTGATGTCATTTTTCGCCTCACTCGAATGCATGAGAACTGTCGTCTGCCTGGTGCCACTCTCGACTTCGTCCCTACTACTGAAGACTATTAGTTCTTCAAACTCCACCTAATTCCTCTGTTCCACACGGGATTTCCCATCTTTTGACCACCATCAAGATGAGCATTTCAATAGCTGAAAATGGCCCTGTAGAAGCAGTTTAAAAATTTAGTAGAAGGAAGAGTGAATGGCTCACTATAATGAGTCAAACAAACAGTTTCCACTTGGTCTCTTTCTATAGGCAAGCCTGCCCCCCCCCCTTTGGTCTTCTTCGATAACTTTTTGGGTGCTATAACTCAACTCTCTCAAAATTTTCGTCTTGATTTTTTCCGCAATTTTTTTTGAAAGGGGCGGTCCATTCCTTTTGGCCCTTTGGATTGGCTGGCTCAAAGTTTAGAATTGAAGCCCCTGCTTGGCAAAATCTCCCTCTATACAGCTTCCTGTCCTCGGCCATCCTAATCCTTTTACCTCTGATTTTTGCCTATATTACTATTAATATTACTGTCTGAGAGGTTATGGCACCAGCAGTAGAAAACGGTAGAACTCGAGTACGTAGCACTAATCAGAAATCGAATCCATAGCTCATTCGGACTCAGACTAACCCTAGGGTTTTTCTTATCGAAATGCTCTAAAACGATATTCGGAAGTTTCTTGGAATAGTGTGGTTTAGCCAGTTCTTCCAGTCTTCGAGCCATCAAGTTTCACTCACCGTTAATCTACCTGAAGCATTCTCGGAAGTTTCCTTCTTACCCATTGGAATGGCGACTAATTTGCCGAGTAGTATGACTTAGAACAGCCAGTTCTCGAACAGAAAAACCCATCGTCCTGCCCTCTTTCCCAGTTTCGATCGTTCGCGGTCCTTTTGAACACTAATCTGGGACTTTTTCCTTTTTCGCTCCATTATTTGAAGTGCCTCCATCTAGGANAAACGATATTCGGAAGTTTCTTGGAATAGTGTGGTTTAGCCAGTTCTTCCAGTCTTCAAGCCATCAAGTTTCACTCACCCTTAATCTACCTGAAGCATTCTCGGAAGTTTCTTTCTTACCCATTGGAATGGCGACTAATTTGCCGAGTAGTATGACTTAGAACAGCCAGTTCTCGAACAGAAAAACCCATCGTCCTGTCCTCTTTCCCAGTTTCGATCGTTTGCGGTCCTTTTGAACACTAATCTGGGACTTTTTCCTTTTTCGCTCCATTATTTGAAGTGCCTCCATCTAGGAGATTCTGCCGGTTACGGTATCCACTATATTCCGTCAATGGATGAACTGCCACCGAAGTCAATCATCTTTTCGTCTAACGAACACTTAGAAATAACTGTCCCGAAAGCAATATCCTTCCCGAAGATTCTGGAACACCCTGTTTCCCGTGAATTTCTTCCCAAAATGTGAAATTTCTCACTCTCTGACTATTTCTTGTTGTCCGATTTTTTCATTGATATTTATCAGCTGAGGATCTGATCTGGCTTGGCTTCAGAACCGTCACAGTTTCACGTTTTGCCACCGCGTCAGAATGAACCCCAGATGTATCGGATGGTGGCTGATTTACGTCTGGCTGCATTAAAGCTGGCCAGAAAAAAACACCCAACTTGTTCCATTTCCTAATCCAATTTATTGGCGTTACACCGTTGGAAGGTGCTGCCACATTCCATCAAGTCAACCTCTTCTTCAGATGGGTTTCAGAACGTTTGGAAAGAAAATAAATCAGCCAAGTAACAAAAATCACCTAGTGGAAAACTGTAATAAAAATTTAATTCGCTGCGCCAACCGGTTATGGTGGTGTCATGCTCTTTGATGCCCAAACTTCGTCTTACCATCACCAATAAGCCAACCTTATAAGGGTGGAAGGCTTGGATGGCATGAGCAGAAGTGTGAACAGGTCATGGCTATAAGGAATTATCATATAATTCAAGGCTCAGTCGATCCATCCACTTTTAGATGACTATGCTAGTCATTATCCATCTTAAGTCGTTATTCCTAATTTGAAAGGACGTTTCCTCTTTGATATCAAAATCACGGTTCCCTAAGCGGCAGCTCCATTGATCCTCCCTTGTTTTCCAACTGATTCACTCTCACGGAAGCAGTAAGTTGGCTGAGCAGTAGAGGGTTGTTCACCGATGTTGTATAGTGTAGTTGTTTGAAGGGCTTGTGATATGGTGAACTCCCCGCTTGCGATCCGCCTCGGTCTTCTCGCCTGAGAAACTGGATGGCTCCTTCCTCATGTGCTATATTGGTCCAAGACCTCGATACCTCTGTTCTATTCTCTTTTTGAACCCAATGTCGGACGACATTTTGAGGATTTTCACCTTTTTGATAGAGGAAACGGTCATGTGGTTCCTTCAGTCGCATGAAATGTTCCAAATCTGATTCTATAGGAATTAACCTTCAAGCAGTCTTCCTTTCCTTTTTTCCCACACAATTCTTCTGAAGTACTCTCATTCCCTTATTTTCCGGCATCTCCCCTTTCGAGTTTGATGACATGCCTGGGAATAGTTTTCAGTGGATAATAGGGAGTAATTTAAATGAATGTTCTTACTAGGACGAGAACATAAATGATCTTGGGGAAAAATTAGCTGTTCTGATGGGGCCGTGAACCGAACTCCATTGCTTCTTACTATTTCAACAAAAAAGAAAGTGATTTAGGAGGTTAAAGAACTAGAAGGGTATCCGATCCGGTTCACCCACCTGGGGCATGCTGATGAATTGCGATTGTATCGCTGTAACTTGAAGTAAAGTCTATCAGGGAGTTCATCACACGTTCTTATTCGATTTTCCGGCTTCTACTGAATTTTTGGGTTGTCTTGATCTCTGTCTTGACGCAGAAGCCTGACCAGCGGGTGATGATCGAAATCTGAATTGACAACTCCAGATACATCCATGGTGTACCCTAGGTCCTCTATTTATTTATGACATAAGTTTAAGCTACTGTTGTTTTGCCAGGGCTGCAGATAAATTCGGAACAAAGAGCAGAACACTGCTTTGTAACTAAGGCTGACGCCAAAAGTGCAACATATGCGTGAGTACGTGGGCGCGTGAGGTCCACGTAAGTGCAGCTGACCAAATTCCACGAATAAATGGATAAATAGGTGTTTTTGAAATTGAAATAACATCTGACCTTCTGAGACTTTGTTTCTACAGCAAAGATCTAAGTTTATCAGTTAACTGGCACCCAGCCAACAATAAGTTAATGGTCGATAGGCTAAGACAGCGTAAGAAAGTTTTCGGAAGGGCACAGCTTCCCTATTGTTTACGCTTCTTCGAAGGAAATCCTGTTCTAGCCGTTGTTCCACGGTACACCTGCATTGTCTTCAACTAGCTCCCACTCTCATTGTAGTTGTGCCCTGTCTTTTCCCAAGAAAGCCTTTCTCCAGTGTGTCTGGTTCGGGAATATATCCGTTGCTGCACTTTAGGCTGCTAGCTATGAGTAAATGTGACAGATTAGACAAAGGGCTACGTGCTAGCTAGACAATCCACCAAGCAAGCCTTACCTCTCCCACCTGATTAAACCAAGGGAAAATTCCTATTGTTCGTTCTTGATGAAGCAATGTACCGCGGAAGGTGGCTCCGTGAAGAAGAACTGTATGAAAATTGAGTGAGTCACAAAAAATCCCTTTAAACCCTATCGCTATCGAACTGTACCGCGTTTATACTACTTTACCTCATCGAATGTGTCCAAGCCTTTCGGTTTTTCCCTTTCTTCACAAATACTAACCTCCTCCTCCCCGCGAGATTAAAATGACCTGTCTGTCGATGATCTAGCTGCACGTGTAGGGCTCTGATTCAAAGAAAATTTGTCGGCAAGATTAAAAAGCATCAGAGCCATTGCAATGATTTCAGTGCCCCAGAATTGCAAGGATGTCGAATGGACAGCAGGTATTTGAGGAGATCTGCTACAGGCTTCGTTTGTTTGCTTATCCTTTATCTGTCAATTCAATATACGATTCAAGGGTCGGATCCCGGATCTATACCTGTTTAGGCCGACCTCTAGGTCTCGGTCCAGGAGGTTCCATAGCTCACCTGGGAGGGTGAAAACGCCGTTCCACTCATATAAACATTCAAAATGACAATACGGTTGTGGATGTGAAAGCGGGGATGGGTGAAGGCATCTTAGAAACGGGACTGATCAACCCCAGAGAACTTCGGATTCTAACTTTCTTCGTAGCACCAACGGCACGGTATCACCGGAACTGTAATGAATGAAAAACTTGCATTGCATCAATAAAGCGCCGTAGTCATTTGCTTTCGCTTGCGCTCAAACTGGTCTTTTCTTGCTGGCACTACAATCATTTCGTCCTCAAAGGTCACCCGTCGTGGCCCAACTGAAGGGCAAGCTTACTCATCCTACGTTTATGTATTCCTACACAGAGTCTTCCTCTCCGGCTCGAGCTCTGTGCACACCCTTTCCTTTTTTGTGAGAGTTGGAATGTTGCCTATGATTCGTGATTATTGAATGATTTCTGCCCTGTTTGCTCCCAAAAGAGGGTGATTGTAGTATCTGATGGTTTTCTAGATTGAGTCCTGTTCTTTGTCATAGTTCATGACAGAATTGTTGATCTGTAAACAAAGCTTGGCCTTTGACGGGAATCAAGCGCGCACGTACGTTTTCCACTTGTACTTTGCACGGACAAAGCTTTTGCTTTGAGCTTCATAAATTAAAAAAATGGATTAGAAAAAAGTTGTCAACTTCGATTGGTCCCGACTGGAATACATTCATGTCGCCGCTTTCCATTTATGTAGAATCGTAGTGAAAATAGGAAGCTCAATTGGTCGACGGTTCCTCTCGAACGAGTCCAGTGCAAATTCGAAGAAAAGGAGGCTTGGCTGATAAAGACCGGTATCGTTCAAGGATTTGGTTCTCAGGCAATGTGCCAGATCTTCGGCTGTTCGCCCCTCGACTAACCCCTGCCTTCTCCTACCCCGGGAAAATCCTAGTGTAAGGTGAAACATTGTCAAGTCGCCCGAAAATGGTGAACTATGCTTGGAACTTTGGTTTCGAATGAGTCCAAACCCGTACTTGGGCCTTCTTTGTACTTTGCTTTTATCCCTTACACTATCGTGATACCAAGGCCTCGTGGGCTTCATGCCAAACACCTTCTTAGTATAATAAAGCCCAAGGGTCATCTGCAGTCAAGGATACCTTTCAGTAAGGTGACAATGATGATAAATTTTCGGAAAAAAGTGCTACAATGGACATTATTTTAAGGCCCCCTTTTGTTTTCACAATCTCTGGCAACGGAGCCAACTAAAAAAATTATTTGCTTTGTCTTCTGATTAGTTCCTTCGATCGAACCTCGTTATGCCACGCACTTTTTTTTTTTGGCCGATATCTTTTCCGCTGAACTGAGCGCATCACAGAGCGTAAAAAATGAACGGGCCAATAAATTCCAGAAAAAAAACCCAGACGGAGAAAAAACTCACATTTTTTTTGGTTGTTCTTGTAGCACTTTTGAGAAAACTACAGCAGCTGTTTATCGAGGAAAGCCTTAGGATCACGACGAATTCTAAGTGCAAACTGAGAAGGGCTGGGAGTTGCTCACTGGCACACGTCGTTACGAAGACGCTCTGTTGAACCCCCTTTGCTTCTGGTGTATTTCCTGATAACATCCTCATATTTTTCTGTACCTTCTGGACCAAAATCCAGAAATATTTGGAAGATTTGCCTACAAAAAAGGCCTTCACTGTAATTTTATCCGAATTTTCTTTGTGAGGTTTCCGTTTTTTTTCCAATTTCTCGCTCAACTCCTTCGAAGGATCACTTTTTCGAACCTCTCCGGCTTTTCTTTGGAGCCCTGGATGGAGCGGTAAACATCATCTTTGAATAGAGGCTTTCTGGTGTCTAGAGGAGCCATAAGCACTAAAATTCAACCCAGATCGAAATCCGTACCGTTATCCTACTAATGCTCAGCATTACTGAGAAGAGACAACGTCGGAAAAAAGTACCTACAAATTGAAATGGCAACGACAATCCAAGACAATTGCAGAGTCATACTATTTATGGGTACTATACTGACTGTACTATCTCATATGTCGTATTTTACGGTATTTCCAGACAGTAATAGTATAAAGCAGAACTGGAATTGTTCTTCATTGCTACGTAGTTCTAAAACCACACAGTTTTACGGTATTTTACGACTAGCAACTCTATAAAGCATTGTCAGGATTACAGTAGAAACTTGAATCCGATCTAAATTGTCGGTTTTGTCGAGGAATGTACTGACGCCTGAGCACCACAGGGCCACTCCAAACCCACCAAAACAGCTTCCTATGCTTCCAGGAGTATTCTAGTCAAAAGGGACTCTAGAACTTGAGGATTCCGGCCTTGTGAACCATCGTACACTTCCCTGCCCTAGTTGGATGCTTCATGACAGTATCACTT
>UZAF01021113.1:4392-14603 GCA_900617895.1 Haemonchus placei | reverse complement strand
GTGGGTCACCCTGAGGAGGAGAGTGCCAGTCCATAAGCGAGAAACATAATAATATTGTTTTCTTGCTCAAATGAGAACGATGAGGTAGGTTCGCGTTTGGGCTGGATCAGCAGGGCAAAAACTTTCACTCTACTAGACTCTAGAGAAGACGTATAATTCTGGTTGGGGGAAGGGGGCAATTTCAGTTCAAATGTTGCTTTGGCAGGAGAAAATGACGACGTCTGATTATGAAAACGAAACTTGCCACCAACCCTTCAAAGGAAAATAATAAAAAAATCTGGAAAGCGATGAAACTATTGAAACAAGGCACAGACAAAAACGTTCTAGGTGATTACCATTGCTCCATCACAGCAGGTTGTTCAGTTATTGGTGGAAAACCGGTAATACCAAGGACTTGTTCTCGCTCAGTAATCGCCATAATAATCGCTATCCTCGGCGCTGTTGCCTCACTGAAATCTCGCTTGGCACCGCACATACATATGTCTATTGTCTCTAATTGTATGACCTTATGAGCCTTCTACTGCTTTCCTGAAATTTACCTCGAACAGAAATCATATTTATCCATGTATTATGAAGTTTTTTGAGTTCAGCCGTTCGTTCCTGCTTTCCTTCGCGGGCTCTAAAAACTGGAGGAGACCTATAGCAACAATAACCTCCGATCAGATAAGTTTTTCTTATACGGCAGGATCTCTTTATAAGGAATAAAAGTTGCCTAATCAGGTCGTTGACGGAAATTCAACGAATCCGTGATACAGTAAGTCAAACTTGCCAGTCAATATGAACTTGCCACTAACCGTCGCACTGATCTTTTAGGCGAGGACGCGCTGCTGAAATTTGATTTAGCCATTAATGCTTCCAATTTTTATCGTAACATTGGCGCTGTATTTTGGCAATCAACCGGTTACGACTATGGGTTTTGGTAATACATGAATCAAATTACCCTTCTGTTCATGAGCTGCTCAATCGAGGTAAAACATGAAAGGTTATGTTCGTAATTCGAGGTAATATATCATGGGCGTTGATCACTGCTTTTTGAGGGCTTTAGGGATGTAGCTTTACCTTCCCTAATTAGTAAGGTTCTCCCTTTACCCATTCCGAAAGCCTCCTCCCTTGTAAGCGCTAGGCAGATAGGGGCGCAGCAGTGGGAGCAGACGAAAATGGGTAACGTTCACTGATTGTGCCACTTTCCGGTATTTGCGTTAATTCGTCATGGATACTGTGAATGCTGTGCCGGTTCCAGATTGATCTGGTCCACAGTTTCAACTATGATACTCTATACTGCTCTACTACTAGCAGTAGCCGAAGTCGTCACGGCAACACCATCGGTGTGGTCTTGTCCCTTCGCGCCGTATGGGCCGTTGCCAGCACTCGATTTTAGGCTTGGAGAAACGTGAGTGATACTTACAGATAGCAAACAAACACATTTATAGGTATCAATCACAAGATCTTCCGAGTTGAGTGAAATAGGTCAAGACCTTGCCATCACTTCTATAACATCGTATTCGGTATATACAGACGGTATACATGAACGTTTGAATATGTTAGATTATCCTTTAACATTTGTTGGAATGCCTTGAACTTCATCGTACTTCTTGCTTGGTCAGATATCCCACTCCTATAGCTTGGCGCTTGAGAGCATTTGCTCAGTTCAATGGAATAATGAATGCAAAGCGAGAAATTTACGATCATCAGCAGTGAGATGTTCTCTTATTCGAAACGTTGGGTCTCACACTATGAATATCTTCCACCATTCTGGACCAACCGCCCAATTAGGTTGTTCGGAAGAAAAATATAAAGTCAATTGTAATTATTACCAGCATAGTAAAGAAAATAAGGATAAAATGAATATTGAGCGATTCAAAAAAAGTCTTGTTATGAATAAACCTCGGTCAATCATATACTTCAATTTGTTCGACTATTTTTCACCATCTTCTTAGTTATTTCGTAGCTCCTTATGAAGATTCTCATGCAGGTACTATTGTGATGACCGAAATAATTGATATTCGGATGGCGAGAGATCGGAGCTATATAATGTATGCAGCCTCTTTCAAATGAGTTCCATTAATTTTCGCCGATTCATCAAAATGTATGCAGGCCTGTCACGTCTGTTACAACACTATTCTTTTGCTACTACCTATTTTGGAGGTCTACTTCTAATTGCTTTATTAAGTTTCAACAAATAGAGGATCGAGCTGACGGTGCGCTCATTCCGACTACTATCAGCAATCACTATTCTGTTCATCAATCGGTGATTTTCTTGCGTTTGATGCTCAAATCGTAGACTCTATCTAGCGGTGTCAAGTGTTACTCCCGCAACCCACGAAGCACCTGACCGTCTAGCTATTTTACAAGTCCAAGTTTTTCGGAATTATCGTTAAAGGCACAGTTCGCGATAACAATGGTTTCCGAGTTCTTCTCGCAGGAATATCCAGTGGCACTTAAGGACGTTGTCGAGTACCAAAACGTACAGCTAGAGCGTAGTGGGAGCCCCGTTACCGGATCGCCCGGGCTTTCGGCCCCTCGATCGACGTGAGACGAGTGTCGGGGCGATACAGATGGCGAAATTCGTTCTAGGACCCACGCATAATCAGCTGATCGTCGAGTGATGAGGCGACGATTTTGTCCCTTCTTTTATTCTCTGTTATTCTTTTTGCTGCTGCGATTCTTCGTCCATTTTTCAGCCTCAAGAGGCTGAAAAAGATGGGCTATTTTTGTTGTTACTAGGGTTTTGATAACTTATGCTTTACTGAATGAATTTCAAAGGACATTTCTGCTAACCGTAGTCAGTCATTTGTACCAGGACTCACACGTACGCAATGACCCACGCTGTTTAGCTCGTCCAAACGACTCACTCTTCTTCATTTTTCTGGTCTCATTCCCGTCCAGCCCCCTTTTAACGATTTTTCGGAGCCTTCTTTCACTTTGGAAACACCTATTCACACAGTTTCTTTGCCTTCGTCGCACTATTTTCGGCCTTGTCTTCCATTTTTTTATCATAATTTGGATTACCCAAAATTACCGTGGACAGTGCCTTCAACTATTCTCATGGATACTCCCTCAGCCAAATCTCGCTCGTTTACGCGACGGTCAGCTTTGGTCATTGCCGGGTATGGGTTCTTACGTGCGTCCGAGGATACGCGCGGCAAATTGCGCGGCGAAGTGCGTGGTGACTCGAACGTCCCTGGCGCCCATCTTCCTAGTCTCACATTGTACTGTGGCGGCGGGTGGCTTACTTGCTTCTGGCTGTGCGCACTCAGTGAGGTGCATGAATAAATAAATAAATAAATAAATGTGCCGAAATTGCAGGCTCACAGACTATGTTCAAACGTTCCTGAAATCACCGATGGCAATGAAGCTTGTCTTTTTTTTAGTTGCAATTATGAAGCTGTGATGTAAATCAACTGAAGAGCGTTCTGGAATGCAGGTGCTCGAAAAAAAAACCGCTGCAAAAACTCAGTTCTTCCCGGGGCAACCCAATAGAAGGATGAATATCCTAAAATGAAACCCTGACCAGTATTGCAACAGTATTGAGTATAGGCGTATACAACTTCATATATATTCTTCGTTCTAAAAACCCTTCTAGTGTCAACAAATACACACATTCATTGCTGTGTCCAATTCTTGTCACCCTACTTCTACTGCTATTATATTTCACATAACATACAAACTAAACTGGCAAGGAGCTACCGTAAAACCAGAAGGAGTATGACACTAAGTGGGGCTTTCCTTCTTGGATACCTTTTCTGTTTTGTGAGCTGCTATCACTCTCCTTAACCGATTATCCACGAGCCCGACTCTACCGCATGCTCTTGTCATGACTGCACAGTGATAGTGCTTAGGAGAGTGTCTAGGAGTTTCTGCATTCTGGCGCCATTAACAGCACTTGTCTGTTACTGTCAGCATGCGATGCCAAAATTCCACGTTCTCCACATGACACTCTGAGATGTCAGGTTCTACAGTGGACAATAAGAACGCAACGGATGAAGCGGTGTTTGCATTCCTCGCCTCCTCTTGTCTTCAGTTATCTTTTCCTGTCACCTATTATCAAATCCCAACCTGGTCATCAGAATTCCATCAAAATTTGAACACTCCAGATCAAGAGTAACAAGTTTTTCCAGTAGATATGAGCTTTTACAGCTGTCCACGCGACTCCTTTCTTCACTACTATTCCTGTTGCGACGATAATCCGTATCAGTGCTGCTTTCATTTCGAAACATGGGCAGTGTAAGTGATGAATACTTTCTCATAGCTTTGTGAAGTTTCGGTTAGTCATCGCTAATTTATTAATCACTTGGTATTCTGTTTTGTTTATATTCATTGACACATTGACGACAATCACACCTGGGCGGAAGGTGCCGCGAGAGACTTCACTTGTGACACATGCGGACTACATGATCCAGTTTTACTATTGTAATTATTTGTAATTTCAGTAGTTCCTTCTCCAATTTTATCAGAATTTTCAAATTTAGTTCACAGCTAACGATGATTTTGACCAGAGCATGAATTTTAGTCTGTACTGATGAATTCTGTGAGAAGCAAGCAGAAGATGAGGATGATGCAGCTTAGGCGCTTCTTTTGGCATCAGGAAAAGGATCTGATACTAGTAGTTCGGAGGATGAAGGCAGTGTCCATTCCTGGTCAAGTGAGATTGAAGAATAGATGGATTCGTTCTCAAGAAGGATAACGACGTACAGGATGATGTGGAAAACCAATCAATTACTTCAAATTATTCTCCGACAATAATATTATGGCTTGGAACACAGCAGAAACCAAAAGGTATAGAAATGCAAAAGCTGCCGCAGTTAGAAAACAATACATGGAAACCGGCAAAACAGGAATGCATGAGTTTTTCGAATGTGTCTTCAAATGGATTTGGTGGAAATGGCCACATCAAGGAGCGTTCCCTTTAGAGCCAGCACTTGGTGGTCGTTCAGTCATGAGCTAATCATGACCAGAAATCGTTTCGAGTAGCTTTTACAAGCCTTAAATCTGGTCGATACAGTCAAAATGCTAATGACGACCGTCTTTCTGAAATATCTCATTTTTGGAGCTGTTCAACGAACGATGCATGAAATACTATAGAGCCGGCGAAACGTCTGTATCAAAAGTCACCAGTCCCTTTCAGAGGGTGCATTCTTTTCAAGCAACATATTCCTTCGAAAAGGCACTGGTGTCAAACTATTCAAATTTAGTGCCGAAGGCAGTTATATTTCAAAGATCGAAATCTACGCTGGGAAAAGTCCTAACAGCACTCGGCACAACGAAATGGTCTGTTAGCAGTTTCGATTATTCTCGGACCGATGTGGGAGTTTCTGGTCCAGAAAAGAGCTTTGTGTACGGACGACTTCTATTTAGGTGTAAGACTCACCGAAAAACTGCTAGCAAAAAGACCGGCCCGACTGGTATATCGAGAAGAAAACGAGAGATTCAACAAACGATCAAGGATAGAAAGTTGGAAAAAANAAAAAATGTGAAGTTTTTGCTTCACCAAATCGCAAAATGGATCAAGGCATCGAAATGGAAAGACAAGTGGGACATTTTGTCGATTTCCACAAAGAATGACGCCAGTTTTTGAAAAATACGTGGAACCCGTAGTAAAGGATGACCACAATACTATGAAAGTTTTTGTAGACTAATGCAACCAAATGGCGTAGTATACCCCGTTCGTAAGGGTGGCATGGAAATGGTGGAGAAGGACTTCCTTCCATCCCATCACCCGAACCGTCATTGCTCATGCGAGGAAGCGGTACAAGGACATAACAGGACATAAGGATCAGCGATTTTGAGGAAAATTTTGTCGAGTCATTATTGGCAGCCGGTGTTCCTTCTTCTATTCCTACTCCGTCGATGAAGCATAACTTGGAGGAAGTAATAGACCCCAAAGCCAAGACAAGATGAATGCGATCGAAGACTATTCAAATTTCAGCCAGCGTTTCGGTTGTTTGTACGCTTTATCCAACACAAGAGTGAATTTTCGTTTTAATAAATGTCACCATCCTTTTTGCATAGATTATTCGAGAAATCAATCGCTAAAAAGAGTAGTAAACATAAGGGCTGAATGGTCGTCAAGGTGTTAATTTTTTTGTTTCTTATTCTCTTTTATATCAGCTGAGATATCAGTGCGATCCATTCATTTGATATTGAAACACAGGAAAATGCGTCTAACAGTACGGCATCCTACTAATTGCCTGCAACCAGATTTCTCCTCGACTGTGCTTACACATTCCATGGCGAACAGTACTTCCACCTTTTCCACTTTTCGCTGCTATCATTTCCAGCACCACACCACATTTCCTATTTTCCTTCCCCTGTAGATATTTACGTATTTTCGTTTTAAGGCAAACGAAAATGATTGAAGGAGGAGGTCGTTGTGAACATATTAGTAAGGAGGTCTGAGACTATCTACTCTGTAATTAATGTAGGTTAGCTTTCATTATATGTAGTATAAGGGGTATCACAAAATAGGAAGGGTGCAGAGGGCAAGGGTGGGGCCAGCACTTTGCCCTTGGTCATTTCATGCACATGCACGAAGTCTCCTCAAAAATCGGACGTTCTCCTAAACAACTATGGCAACCATATAATTTGGGAATATTTCTTTTTCAAGCAGAGATTTTTTTTTCTGGAGAGTAGGTACCCTTTTCAGGGAAGCTACACTTGACTCCTCGAGTTCAAGCGGGGATTAGACAAGTGTTGGAGAAGCCATGCACATGCAATATTGGGAGTCGTATATGATATCATACTCTATAAGCTATCCTGCTTCGGGCCTTTGCTTTGTTACCTCAAGGAACTGAAGCAAAGAGACACATTATACGCATCTGCAATGCCGGTCCTAGTGAAGAATTCACCGAAGGGTTGACTACTGCATGGGTTGCTGGATGCTGGATTCATATTCGCATCAACAAATGGAGTAATATGATTGTTATAATGTGGAAAAGAAAAAGAGGGAGAGATGCGCGCCGTCGAAGGATACATACAGTAGCGCTCAAAAGTCTTCGAGAAATGGTTCTTCAGTCGTACTTTTCTGTCGTAACTCCTTTCCTACTGAATCTAAACATGCGAAATTTTTATATTAGGAGCGTGGGTGTATTGTGAATATTTACCACTATGAACTGGCAATCTGATCATGTTCCAGATGTTCCAAAGAGCATGATCTCAAAATCTACTGAAAATACAGATGATAGCCCTTCTAGAATCTCTTTCCTTTATGTCATGTCAAAAGTGTACGAGCGGTAACGCCGAACACAATAGATGGGAAAAACGCACGTAAGGTGCGAATAAGTGCAAACGTCAACAACTTTAGTTTTAGCAAAGCTGCTACCGCAACAAACACCTTGCTCTATCTGTGGATATTGCAGTTTTGCAATCAAATAGCGTTGGAAAAAGGGTGAAATATGCTCTAATTAAACATATCCAAATTTCGCGCGATTTGGTCCACTAAGAAAAAAGTAATGAACGAAAAAGCGACAAAGTATTTCACCGAAGACTTTTGAGCGCTACTGTATAACGGTTTCGCTGGTCGGTGGTGGTGGTAGAGTTCTTGAAGACGACAGAGGGAGTCACGCCAGGAGCGCATATATTGTTACCGGGAGGTTCATCCGGCTGACGCCAGGTTGCTTCTTTTTCGTGTTAAGACTGGCTTGTCGTCTGCACCCTTTCCAAATTTGGATGTTCTGGTCCAGGAGTATAGGAGTTACGAATTTTCAGTCAGACATTTATTTCCCGCGATCCCCGCTCCTGTAGGCGGAGTCCAGTCCTGCCACACACCGCAAGAGTTCCCATCCTGTCGTCTATACTCCTACTAAATTTGAACGCTCCAGGACCATGGGAACGGAAGTCAATTCACGGTCCAACACACACACCGACAACGAACAGACATACCTAGCGCGTTACATATAGGAGGATTAGCAGTGTTAACTTGCCTTTGTTGACTGTGAGGTAGTGGAGCGAAAGGTCTTTCATCATTTGCATATTTTTTAACACTCTCCTTACTTGAGATTCTTTCGCTCTCTCAAGACCTACTTTGGATCGAATCAAATATATGCGGGATTTTTCCAGATTTCTGTAAACATCACTATGTTTGATTTTTTCATTCTTCGAATTCGAATTTTTCATTCTTCTTATAACTTTTGCTAGTAACTCTAGTAACTCTTATAACTAACTACAATAGTTTATACAAAATTTACACAGTAGAATAGAATATAATTCTAATCACCCATTACAGTGTGGTGTTCGCTACGATTTGTATTGGGATTCTAGCAGCTGTACTCTTCTTCTCCGGCCGGCTCCTGCTACAACAGCGAGAGAGTCCGTGAGCGAACGATCAAAAGGATTCATGTGCAAATGCTTTTTGAAGACGTCATTGGCCTCTCATAAATTTTCATTTATCACGTGCATCACTCATCGATCATCGATTTTCTCGAGCGAGCGCAGGTAACGTCTCCATTCGTCCCTATCGGGAGCCAGAGTGGTCCAGTGGCTCCCCGCTCGAGGGACTTGATTCATGGCATTCCTTCTGTAATCTCATGTATTTAGCGATACTTTATTTTTGGACTTCTATGCTCATGGTTTTTCGCAATGAAACTCGCAGTCAATCTGATTTGTAGAGGTTTGTGTATCCGTGGAACGATTATGAGAGAAATTGAGGTTATTCTGTCGTAATGGGGTGCCCGTGTTGTATTCGAGCTGGCGTAAGCATTATTTATGGATTGCAACATGTTCACTCATTAAGGAGCATTATGTAATCTTTCGGCTACATACCAATGCAGACGAATAAATGTTCTCTTAGTTAGACATCTTGGTCGCCAGCGGTCGCATGTTTGTTAGCCTTTTTGTAATACTCTGTGAAATACAAAGTAGTTCAAATAATGTTTGCTCACATAGTAGCGAGGTCTTGGAACACAAGAATGCCAGGGAAGCGAGTTTTTGAGAAATGCTAATACTGACTCGTATGTGAGAACGCTTAACACCTCCCTGATTGACGAATTCCATTTTTCTCGAGATCTAGGTTCCATAAAAGAATAAGGAATCCTAAACTTCGCAGAGCACAAGACAGGCCAAGTTCTCCAGCCCCACTCTTCCCCCTCCCCATCTTATTACCTAAAAACCTGTAAGCAGTGCACTTGCACTGCCTTTCGTGCAGTGTCGATTGGGCCATTTTCGAAACATTAAAAATGGCATCGTGCGGGACAGCTTAATGGGACTTCACATGCTATTGCTGTCTTTTGCAGAAGCAATAACCAAGCCAATCATTCATGGTCAAATTACGTGGGTGTGTTGCTATTTGTGGGTAGCGAAAAGAAAAGAGAAGAGAAAACTGAAAGAGTTTTCGGCCCCTAATCTAGCTGCCCTACACACTGTGCTACATATAGTAGGTGCATGTCAGGCCAACTCATAAGCCTGTGATGATCTGCATGAATCCAATGTAACAGTCTTGCATTTTACCTCTGGAACAGTTATAGTTTGGTTTGAATTTAAGATTTACGAACCGAAAGGCCGAGACAGTAGAAACTAGGCAAGCCTACAAAACCAACCTGTTTCCTTGTAAAGAAATCAGCCGACGAGATGCTGTTCACTTGGTCAGAACTACTCCTAAGCATTGGTTGATCAACAAGCTGTGCCAGTTTTCTCTGAAATTGGTTTCCCAAAAACAATGACAATATCACGTCTTTAAAAAAATTTGTGATTCGGTAAAAAAAAACAAATTGTGAAATAATGTGTTCATTCTGCCGACTGAACGCACCATCAGATTTCACAATGGGATGAGAGAATCGCTGTGAAATAAAAGCGAAATATGTATTGGGATAGTCTCCAACTTTTCTCTTGTTTTAACCTCGGCATTGTCGTTTACGTTGTTGAAATTCTTTGCCTTGAGAGGTTTTTAGGTGGGACACTTAATTAAATTAACGGCCTGACATTTCAACGTAATCGTCGTCTTCAGAGGCCTAAACGCAATTCGAGATGTTTATGAGGCGAGATGTATTAGGATAGTTCCAAGAAAAGCTCTGAAAAGATAAATTAAGTGATGTCAAAATACAGGTGAGGAACAAAAAGACTCGATTTGACTGTTAAAGGCACTGTTAACGAATAAATGGTTTCGAAGATATGCACATGGTTAGAATTCTAAGCCCCTCTGATAACATTTGTGCAGGAATTAGGTCGGAAAACGGCTGGATAGGGCACAATAAGGCCAGGAACAGTGGGGGACGGGAGGC
>UZAF01021112.1:1577-14605 GCA_900617895.1 Haemonchus placei | reverse complement strand
CCTATTGGTTAAAACAACCATAAATTGTGAACTGATAGGAGAACATCGCAGCCACCGCCAATGTACCTGTAAAGAAGTTCCTTGAGCTTCACTAGAAATATGAGGACAATTCTTTCTACACTCAAGGAATGATGTAAATAAGCGCCTTGCTTTAGAATAACTTAAACGCTGAGAAGCACCTTTTCGCACTTGAAAAGTTTTATGGTTGATATGAAACGGTGAGATTTAAAGTTCAAAAAGCTAGAATTCATCTAGAAAGAACTGTTGTCTATTACATAAGCATTGACCATATCCCACTCCTGACACCATTGTAGTGCATAGAACTTCAACTGAGAGGTTGAGAAGAATGGAAGTGAATGCCTTGAGCCGATTTCTTTGGTATCAGGATATTCGTTCCTCGATTGATAATCATGATCAACATGTAACGGTTACATTCTAGCAGTCACCCTGTTGAACGAAGTCCCAGTATTGGAACTGTAGTAAGCTTACGCTATATCACCAGCTCGCTGGAACAGGACACCATTTCTGTAAGCACTGTTCGCTCGCTTCCGAAGAAGAGACACAGATCTAAGATGAGCCTTGGTCAGGACAACTCCAGTGGATGATACCGTCACTTTCAACGCAGAAGCAATGTTCCGGAGGTTGGTACTTCTCGTCTTGCGACAAGATTCGAGTGAACCCACTAAACGTTCCTAATTGACTGCTTGTCTCAGTACATAGGTATGCTGATTCGAAGGATATAAAGAATTTCTCCCAGGTACTAATTTCACACTTTCTCCTTCACAGCCTGTACCGAATCTAAAACGCCAAATAGTGGACTGATACTTGAGTTTTCTGCAATTCTAGCACGCATCGTAACTTGGGCTCGTAGGAGAAGATCCAGCAGCATAACCAAAACGATGTTCCACCTTCAAAAAAATTCTTTAGCTGCTCGGGATTTGTGGAGAATNTATTGTATAACGAGTTGCTCCTAAAGGGTCCCATTGTTACCAGTATCTTTTACACCAATTACCTTCAGGAACTACGTTAGAGTAAAACATCGAGACGAGCTTTAGTTCGTACTCCACAATAATTCTGGGCCCCATATAAGTAAAGAAACCCTAAAAAATTGGAGCTGAAATGCGGTTTCGCGGCTCCCACTCAATTCAACGGATACATTGCTTCACTAAACCGCCCTCACTGCAACTTGTAACTTACTTCGACCGTGAGAGATCAATCGCCAGCTATAGGGGTAAGGAAAATTACTCAAAGTTGAAGATGTTGAAAGGAAGGTCAACGATTGCTTTGACTCCATTCTCCCCAGCTCTGGTAGAGAAGGATCGCTGGCCTGCTCCTTCAGTGGGAAAATCTTTGGTGATTATTATGTTGAACAAATTGAGCATGTGTAGGTTGATTGGAAAATGAAAGCAAAAATTCTAGTCTGACACTAGACAGCCACATTGAAAACACGCACTTGAGGATCACGTGTGGTCGTCATGAATTCTTCCAATGTCTTGCGTGCCATCTCCACCAAAGAATAGTGTGAAGCAACGGTAATCAATTTCTCGAGCAAAAATTGCGGTTTATGAGCGCGACTTTCGATCTGAAAAAGATGCCTTACAGTTAATAATGCTAATAATATACACACAATTTCCTAACAAGACTGTCTGATTTATGCAAAGTAATTAAAAAAAAGAAGATAACCTAACTTCCTTACAAAACTGTCTGATTTATGCAAAGAAATACGACAATTTCGACAAAATATGCCTCCTCATTGTGTTTATTGAAATAAGCTCAGCTGCATAAAAGCGTGGATCAAAAACTGTTCCATCGATATTTCAGGCTACCACAACGATGCGAAAAATCACGCTTTCACATTAATCATTACCTCTCGTCCAGTGAAAGCTCTTGGACCACGAGCATCCAGTGCTTCACTGAGATTCGTCAGGGGTAGAGATACAAACGTTTGCGGTCGCACCCACCGAGTACACTCTTGCGCAACCATCATTTCCCGAAGGGATCGATTCAAATAGGAACATCCTTCCTCTGGTAAATCTCCTTCCTGAAGCCATAACTTGAATTTTAAATTAAATAATGGAATAGAACAAAAAATCAATGAATAAATAATGGAACCTCGCAAGAAATTTGAGCGGAAGAAAAATAAGAGTGAAACAGCAGAAGTAAGAACGACGGAATAAAAGGGCAAACTTCCGCACAGCTTATCTCGCACGCTCCTTTGAGAAAAAAATCAAACTCACCCTGAATGGATGATACTTGAGTTCAACGCGAAGAAGGTAATCATTGTACAGACTGACGAGCAGTACTCCATCCCGGATTGTAGACAAACGATTTCGCATTTGAACAGCATCAGAGCATAGCTGAATTCAATCCCTACGATTTTACTCGACAGCTTGATAGTAAAAATTGAAAAAAAAGGAAGAGACAGGGGCCGTGATTCGTGCCCTTTGATCGCTCATATAATTAAAAATTGAACGGAGTAACTAGCTGCACGAAGATGAAGGTCCTCGAAATCAGCGGGGCCTATGCACTCAAACCTTGCTAACCTCCTCAATCTTCGTGTTTGATGATAGTTCTTGTAGTATCAAGTATTAAACTGATTCACAGCGAAATTCCAAGACGTTTTCCATCAAAAAATTCGTCAAAAAAGATCGGGCGCGATCAATCGCTTTTGGAAAGTCAGTATTCTGTTGTGCTATCAATTTTCTAGCCATGTCTGATACATGAGCGTTCTCCTTTTCAAAACTTTACAGTTTCACCTTCAAAAAAAGCATTTGAGATATTTCCACCTGTAGCTCTTAGGAGGAAAGCTGCCTTTTGTTGAAGCGAAGTGGAAAAGAAAACACTCACCGTGTTGAAAATATCTTTACATATCAGAGTTTCTTGAGCCCACTTGAGAGCATCGCTCCAATGGATGGATTCAATTTTGCTATCATCGATCTTCATATATTCAAATTGATGATCGTCCAAACTGGCGAACAAATCACGATTGGTGTAATCATCTTAAACGAATTTCTGGGAGTATTAGTTGTGAGGGATTCCATGAGAACGTAGTCTCACCTTTGACAATTGAGACAGACAATGTTGAACGACGTGTCAGGTCTCGAGGAACAGTCACCTTCAACGAAATTTATAACGCTTTATCAACACAGAGTGTTTACTCACATCTCAGACCATGGCGTACATAAAACATCGAAAACAAGGAATTCTTGCAAATATTCACCTGCAAAACCGTTGTATTCGCATCGATTGACGTTCCAGGAGGCAATGAAATTCTTGTTATATCGAACAGTTCTCGCGGATTGTACTTGGAGCCGACTGAAAAATCAGGTCTTTCGAACAGTGTTTGCAAGTAATCGCAATCGTCAAAGATTTTTTTCCAGAATGTTACTGAATTTGCTATGTAGAGATACCATAAGCCCGCTCCCCTTTCACTGCCTATTTTACCTTATAGTGGTCGAATCGTCTCCCAATATTAGGCACGTGCTCCTATGTGAATTCTGCTAAAGTTCAATTTGTGTCAAAAATCTGGTATGAAGCCGTTTCTAAGCAATTCTGCTTACGCCTACTTCGAGGGCCTCAAACCGGGAAAGGAACCGAAGTCAACTTCGATCGAGTTAATCAATTGCGATATCTTGGAATTTCTACTGCTGTGCGAACTCCCTTCGGATGCTGATCAGATAGAATACGAAAAGATAGAAGGCTTCCTTCCGAAGTCTCATCGTTCTCCTGTCTCAAGAGATAACTACACTTTCCATCACCAGAAACAGAATAGAAAGAAGACACTTAGCACTATACCATCTCCGCTCCGTGAATACTTGCAGCTGAGGACACACAAAAAATTCAAAACACCAAAGTTGAGGCTTCAAAGTAGAAATGATCATTTTGCAAAGGCCCCAGACAAAAATTAAACATAAGAACATTTTCTCTGCATTCATGCCTCTATTAGTGCGATTGTAAAAACTGTGAAACCATACATATACGGTAGCCAAGATCGCCGTAGATATGATCACCGGTTTTTCGAACCCTCCAGTACTCACGCATTTTCGTCAATTCCCTGAAACAAGTTTTTTTTTTTTTNTTTTTTTTTTTTCAAATACAAACAACATTTTGATTCTGAAGAACAAACTCACATAAAGAACTGACTCTTCTGCTGATGAACCTCATCTTCGACCTCGACGTTTCGTAATCTCTGTGCTAATTCAAGAACGCTCATCGCTTCCAACAACGCCTTAAAAAGCAATTCCGGAACTGCTTCTACGGTGTCGACGATAAACGTGAAAGCATGAACACAGTTAGATTTGATAAAGAATTGAGTGTGAGAGTTGTGTTTGAGAATAAAGTCTCTATTTGATGAGGAAATAATGAAATCGATTAATCCACCTTCCGTTTCCAAACCCACTGCGTGGCCTTACTTGCTGCGGCATTTTCGGATTGCATAGGTGCTGACTCTGCATGAATTGGATCGAGAATCGTCAACGGTTTCATGTAGTCGGTCGCCCGCATGATCGCAAGGTTGTCAAGGAGAACGTTGAATTGTTGCAGAGATTCACTGAAGCCATATCACGTTAACTACAACTTCTTGCCATTACAGTGTACTTCAGTGAACTCGAATCTAGCAGTATTTAGTTTTATCCACTATTGATTCGATAGAGAAAAAAGACAGACTGTTCTATTTACATGAAGAATGTTTTGGTCTCAGAATTAAACGATTCGGAAAATTTTCAATGTGGCGACTGCGCTGGCTTGTAGAGAGCACCTATGAATGCATCAAAAAAAGAGTGAACTCACTGTAAATACTTTGCGACACCGTGCCACGGTCCTGCTTCCGGGACAACGCGCTCCTCGAACTCAACAGGCTTTTTCTCGACGTTCTGTAAATTATGAGGACTTACAATAATTCAACTATTCAAACACATTCACACCAAGTGTTAAGGTCCTCTGTTTACCACGCACCCATCGGACGTTTCATTAACACAGCAAAAGTTATAGTGCCATTATTTCCATCTAATTCTATATATTCTGGTGTTTACTCGCACTTCATTCATCAAACCAAAAAGAGAAAATACATAGATAACCTGAGAAAAAAGATGGGAATCCCAAAGGAGGTTAAACAAAACCAGTCCAGCTCATATATCAGGCGCTACGATCACAAAAACTTGTCAAGGTGTAGAGTGTGCACGGCTGCGTTTTGCGAGCCCTTAAACGGGATTGCACAAAAAACTTGCAAGTCCCCCTTAGTTTTGTGGCAGTAGCCATTACAACTGACTGGTGGTCAAAAAAAAAAACGTTGGAGAGTAATTAGACCGAGTAAGTAACCACACTAACAAGTCAAATTAAACGTTCCTGAAATAAATACAAAGAAAAGAAATAATTCAAATTAAATTGCTGTCTCACCTCCACTTCCTCATTCTCACTCTTTATTGAGTTTGGGTTGTCATAAAGTGCGTCCGAACCTATCAACTTCTTCCAGTCCACTTGACGTGCCAGTTTACCAACATTATCAGAAAACGTAGGTGGCCTGAACGGAGCATTTTTATCAAAAGCCAAGTGCGAAAAACGACGTGTGCTTGTTCTACAAATCCGACCTCTTGAAGTATATGTAAGCCATTCCTTTTTATTGAAAAACATTTGGGACCGATAGCAAAAACAAGAGTGATAGAATGGTTTTAGGTCAAAAAAGGATGAGCAGAAGGTAATCCCGAAAACTGGATGACTTTGGAGTGACAGAATGGTCTCTTTTTCGCAATCTGCAGAGCATGTATAAAACATCCATTCAAGGCAAAAGAGACAATTCCTCCTTTCTGCAATACAGTTGGTCTGGAAACAGCAGTTTTCTACAGTTAAATACTGCTGCGTTAAAGTGAATGAACGTCTCAAAGAGGCCCATAACGAGTGGAGTGGCTGTAAAATTGATTTTGATGAAACTATAATGCCGGGTGTTACTGCCCCACCCTCATTGGTAACGCTTGCAATTTCGTTTCGAGAAATGTAGGAAACTCAAAACATTAGCGTGCAGGTCCAAACCAAAAATGAAGCCCAACACGCAACAGTTTCAACACACACAGTAAACAAAAGTTAATGAAAGCGAAGTCAAAGGGAGAAACAATCTGCACATACTTGATGTATTTTTCCACTCCGTCGTATCCGATCTCTTGTATCTTCCACTCATTGACTCCTTCAAGTGAAATGTCCGCACCCTTCCTTACTGCACCAGGTCCCCCGGTGAACGTGCTAGAACCAGATGAATACATCTGAAAAAAAAAACCAACTGCAGGAGTTCTGTTGGAACTTGACTCCTCTCCTGTGAACGGCTGTTTTCGACAAGTGCCATTTTAAGTGCGACCCCTTCACTACCCTCCATGGCTTCTACTGAACTAGCTTCTACTTAACTAGACAAGTTTGGCATGGGAGAGATATTGGAGAAAATCAACAGAAAACATCAGAGCTTATCAGATCATTATTCACAGGGGTGCGGGACGTGCACCGAAATGGGCGCTGCCAGACACAAAATTTCTCCATTTAATTTCTTCACAACCCGGGGGAAGAGACCAAGAAGACTCGTCTCTCAAGGAAACGGAACATGCTTCCTTGCTTGCTAAATACCCAAAGGCCATACCTATTACAGCCTGGAACTCTTAAAAAATTTCTGGAAATGAGCCAAGGTTTATAACAAGCAAAGCTCCTCTAACGATGGAGCGAGTACGCTCCTAAATAGACGTTGCTTTTCCTGACAAAGCACAAGGTTGCTTGAGACTGTCTGATTGCTTGAACTGAACTACATACTGCCTGCTTTTCGCCACAAAGTGAGTTTTATTCAAAGAAGCACTCGGAGAGGTCTAGTCAACGCTGGCATAGTTGAGTCTTAGACTACACGTGAACTAAACGTAGTTCCGTCTAGGGACATGCTCTGAATTGGAAAGCGTTCCTTCAAAATTTATAGCCCTGTTTAGAAACTGTCTACAGAGCGTAAGCGAGTGGATATGAGTCCTCAATGAGAAATTAAACGCTTGTGGTAAAGATGGGCGGAGCTAAGAGCAAAAACCACGACTATATCCCAAAGAACTTTGTATGGTACCAACACAGAAAAAAATGTGAAATGTTACCAGTAGGCGGGTCTGCACCGCAAGTCAAACGTTCCCACTGGGCGGACAGGTCTGTAACCCAATAGTCACAATTCTATCTCAAAACGTCCAAAGGAGAAGAGTTCATGGAGGTCGGAGCATCATGAAGCATGAGTTACCTCAACACCGTTTCACGACGACTGCTTTTTTTTCCTTTTGATTTCTTTTATCGACGCACGATGGTTGTCAGAACAAATTAAAGGGGGAGAAGTCAAATGCACGTTGCGAATGGGACGTTCAGACAGTGGGTGATGTTTCAAAACTAACTTCTGTAGTTGAATGAGTCCAGAAGTTTTTGAGTGATACAGCCAATTTACAGCTTATGCCACATGAACACTTCATAAAAGTCCATAACCGGATTCCGTTATAATATGGTAGTTTAGTGACAGCTGAATTGATGACCAAAGGAGAAAAGGTCACACTATCAGAAGTGTCCACATCAGAAGCCTAGAGCTATAGTAACAGACCGTAGGCTAGGCGTAGTAAGGTTCTGAGTTGTTGAATATTGAAAAGCGGGAAATCCAGTCAAGGCTAGTTTGGGTAAGTGAGAGGGCTTAACCTGAAGTTGAAACTGCGATTTCGTCTGGAACTGTCGCCCTTCGACTGATTGTAACTGAAAATAGAGACGCAGACGTCACGAAGCTAACCCCACTAAGTAATGATGAAGATCACCTTTGACTGATATGTATGTAATTTGCTACAGTCTTTCCAGGATTGTAAACTTTATAGGGCTAACGTTTCAGCGAGTTCGCCTTTGTCAGAGCCTAAAAAGTCGAAAAACCATTGAGACTGACTTTATAAATTTTTGGGCTCTGACGAAGGCGAACTCGCCGAAACGTTAGCCCTATAAAGTTTATAATCTTGGAAAGGCTGTAGCAAATTACATACATATCAGTCAAAGGTCATGCCAACATTGAAGAAAGTCGATCGTGGTATAGGTGAAAATGTAGTTGGGGGGTGTCAGCGCCTTTTGTGCTCTACGTCCCTGGCACTGGCGGCAGAGTACATACAGATCGCAGAGATCGATTCCTCCACTTCTAAAGGTTAGGGAAGGAGCTCCGGGGTGGGAGAGATGATTATCTCGTGCAAAAAGCTGGGATGGGATAAAAATTGAGCATCCAATTGGTTCACCCACCCCGACGCTCCTTCCCTAGCTTCTAGAAGGGGAGGAGCTCCGGGATGGGTGAGATGATTAGATGGAGTAAGACTGCAGATAACCCAGAGCTGAAAAAACCACCAAAAACATGTTTATGCTCAGCTTACCTTCTGATGACCAGAAAAACAATGAAGCATAAGAACCATAGGATAAACTCACAGATAAAGCACCAAACACGTGTTATTTGGAAAGGGTTCAGTATTTCTCTGTTGGATGTGTCCACCGAATGTCTTAAAATCAACTACTTCGATGAAGACTTTTATGAAGATAACACTCAGGTAACTGTGTTCAACATGCACAGCCTGCTTACAACGAAGAAAAACGCAAAGAAATTGGAATTAGAGAGAAGACCAACTCGCATGACATCATAATTGCCTATGAACTCCAACACGACAAAAACACACACAGTCAACTGAGCACTGTCACGCTGTGAATTCTACGTATGTTGTAGGCATAACACGTATGGAAATCAAGAAATCAGTTCTATAGGCGCCCCTTGCTTCCTATCGGACATAACATCTGGATCGTCACCTGCTAGGAATCATTTGAGATGACGCAAAACGATTTAACAACGCGCCATTATGTAACACGACGACCAAACGTAAAAAAAGATCAACAGAAGTAGCAACATATTACTCTTGCATATTCGATTTTTCTCTATACAAATAAATCGAGAACAAGAAATCAAAATCGGGTAAAAAAGATGACAGCGTCAGGCCCAAAAGTTGCGGGCCTAATGCATCGTATAGACATTTTCTTCACGAAGCTCGCAAACATCTCCGTGGAAGTCTACCTGAAACACAACACAAGACTTGGAACAACAACAGGTGAACCGACTGACCCAAGCCTAGCGATCACTATTTAGACCGACCCTCATTATTGAACGATCGAGCATACCATCGTAAGAAAAGACATTGACTACTTCTCTACATATATAATTCTTTGTAACTCATCCTGCTGTATTTAAGTGATCTTTCTCGAATCCTCACTTCACAGCAGATAGGTAGTTTAAGATTCCATGAAGTGAAACGTTTTTTTTTTCAGTTGAAAGAGTTAAATTTCGACTTCGCAGGATCATCGCAGACGTATCCCCTCGAGATTAAAAGAAGCACTCCCTTCTTCCATCAATAAAACGCTCACCTTTATTTTGAAGTCGAGATCGCGTTCGTTTCTTGCGTTTGGTGTAACGGAAAACGTGCCCGTGATTTCTTCACCTTTCTTCACAGTGAGTGCATCCTGAACAGAGGTAAATAATGACCACAAAACATGGCATACCAAACTTTGAAGAAATCAGTTCACCATAAGGTAGAAGACGGTTTGCTTCCAGTGCGTATATTGAACATCTGGACCAGTTGAGAACCCCGTTCTTTTATGACATTTCGAGAACTCGACAGTGAAGAACGTGACGAGGGCCTTAAGACTTGTTTTTCAACCTAATTATGACGAAAAATAAACAAGGAATGAAAGATTAATCCACAAACTTGTACGTAATCGTTCCTGGCACAACGCAATTGGAAGTCTGAAGTCCACGTCAGATCTTCAACTTTCACAGTGTATAGATCAATCTAAAAATACTGCTAATGGATCCGCTTTGGAAATCGTAGATCAGCTGTCGACAAATTACCTCTTTAATGCAATAATTGTTGGTTACAACTTGTGCATTGTCGACAACGTCAACGAGCGGCTCGGTAATAGCTACCTTCCGAATGGCGGACATATTGAACCCGTAAACGTTATCCCACCTGAAAGGAGCACCCGTANAAAAAAAAAAAAAAAAAAACACGGCGCCGTACAACAGTAGAAACCGACCAGTGGATTTTGTCTTCTTTGTATTGTCGATCCTCAATCGCACACAAATACAACTTTGCTTTGTCCGGGAATATCAATCCGCCTTCCTTCAACCATTTATCCCGCGCAAAGATCACTGTGTTCAGCATCGACTCGTAGAAGAGACAATAACCCATCCATTCCGATATAATTACATCTACCTTAAACAAAATTCTAATAATAAGGATCAGAATTATACTTTAACGATGGGAGAAGGACTACATCTGAAGAAAGCCATAGAATGTTCACTGCTGAGGTAAAAAGGAAGAAAAATGGAGTCCTACTGCGCACAAAACATTTGCAGGAGTTTCAGCGGACCCAAACCTCAGAAATAATATAGGCCCCGCTTATAAATTTTACGCTGCAGATCAACAAGCTGCAGAGCTTTTTTCTTTCTGAATCACGCCTGCTGATAAACCCATTCATTTTCATTTTAACCATAGCACTATTCAGTAATGTCTTTTAGAAAAAGGGTCATAAACTCCAAAAAAAAAAAACTCCGACTACTTCTCCCCAACCGCTGACTATTTGCTAAGGACTAACACGTTCTTAAACACTACAAATATGATCTCGAACCTTTTCACAGCCATCAGGAAGTTCGGTGACATCCTCAACTTTAGCTTGAATGACAGTAATGACATCTTCGAGGTTGTTATCTTTGATGATTTGACGAGACTGAGCGGCCATATTAGAGAACTCCATCTGAATAAGACGCCATTATTGAGGAAGTTTTTTGAAACAGACAAGAGTACATCACTTTTATTAGATTGAAAAGAAGTACAAAAAGGTGTTTTTGGAGTTATCATTCGGTCTGTTATTGGCATGATCCCAATGACCGAAACAGCATCTGGCTACCTTGTAACTTACTGTCACTACCTAAAAGCTTAGATACCGTTGATATTCGTTTCCAGGGTCAGACTCAACAACCAGGCTCCAACCGAGAATGTCCCCGATTGAAGAAAATGCTGCCAGTCTCATGAACTATTCAGAATGAGACAATCTTTATGGATTGTCATGCGCTGCTTGTCTCCATTCAGATGCCCTTGCTGTACAGCGTTGCCAACGTGAGTCCGGACTTGAAGAGCAAGACAACTGTTTGAGAACTACCACGTCATAACCAATCTCTGCTTTCTTTAGCAATATGCTTTAGTAGTATGCTAATTAAAATAGGTAGTGGTGTCACTAAAGTATGTATTGCGTAATGCATTAGCTTCAAATCGAAAGCATGAGTGCCTTTATTCCTTACGCTGAACCGCAAGACGATAGTCCATTTCATAGTAGTTCCACCTGATATTTATATGTAAGCTCACAACAAAGCTAAAAGATGTGACCATAAGACGAAGGGGAAGAAATGTAGAAACTCACAGCATAAACCTTCTTCGCTCCAGCACGAGCAGCAAACATAGAAAGAATACCAGTGCCGGATCCCACATCCATAACTATTCTATCCTTGAAGAGATGCTTGTTATGATATATCGAATTGCGATACGTGACCGTACGGACTTCATCTTTGAGCATTTCCTGAAAATTAGATGATGCAGCCAAAACCAAAATAAGAAAGCATAGAGTTTTTCAGGTTATGGCAGAATGACAGAATCAAACCTCATGAATTCCGAAATGAGCATAAGAGTCAAAATAATAGTCCTTGCTTGTCATTTCAGAAGGGGCTAGACGAGGAGGTTGAGAGGCGGTTGCGTTTTCAGCCATTTTGCCTTCAAAGAAACACATTCAAAACAAATCGGAGAAAGGACATTCCCCAAACCGTAAAAGACGAACACCACAGGAGCGTAGAATTTGCGAAAAGATCCTGTTTAACATTGAAATGTCGAAACTGGGGCTTAAAATATACAAAGAGAGAACAAATATGTGTAAGCGCTGAAATCGACAAGCAGGAAATTCAAAACATTTTCAAATGACCAAGATTTCCTCTCGCGACCGCAGCTGCAAAGATGAGAGAGGCCCTATAAAAAAACTGTGCTTCCTGTCGACGGCTGCACCGCGCTAGGGTTCATCCGAATTGGAGCATGAAATCTTCATATAATGCTGGTTACGGCAGTGGTGACCTAGGGACTTCAGGGTAGGCATCCGCAGTGGAATTGCATTTCTGCAGCGACTGTTCGATTTGAGTCGCAGTTGACACACCCATGGTAACAATAGTCGGTGTGTTTAGGCAGTCTGCCTTCATAACAATACTTTTAAGGCTGATTCCGACCAACCGAGCTACATATGTGTTGCTGTCCCACTAAATCCTGAGAGGTAAAAGTGAATGCCTGTCTTTGCTCAACGCCTAAGCACAGGCAGGTATCCATATGCAGTTATGAATTACATATGAATGCCTGTCTGTGCTTGGGCTTTAGAAACAGCCTACGCTTTAAGAAACAGCCTACACGATCGTATCCGATCATCTCAAGTTTAAGAGGTGATCGGATACGACCTTGTAGGCTGTTTCTTGGAGAAGTGAAAATCACACAATAGGTAGCTCAGTAATTAAAAAAAGTTGAACACAGCTGTTGACAGTACCTTTTCTGAGATCTTTTTTAGTGTGGTGTATTGGCAAAGGGCACACTCCTACACGTGCATTGTACGCAGTTCGAACCCCGGCTCGATACTCGCCCAGGCCAACCGAGCCTTCCATCTTTCCGGGGTCGGTTAATTGGTACCAGACTTGTCTGGGAGGATAAAGCACTGACTTGTACATCGGCTGACCACAGCAATTCATTGTATGGGCTACATGAGCATTCATTGGACCACTACGATTCTGAACGGAAGTCCTATGTAAGCGCGCATCCCAGGAAAGGGAGTGATTACTATCAAAAGCTTAAAGGCACAGATCACGATAATTTTGGGTGATCCAGATTATGATGAAAAATGGAAGACAAGATCGAAACTAGTGCGACTGAGGTTAAGAAACTGCGTGCATCGGT
>UZAF01021110.1:0-14615 GCA_900617895.1 Haemonchus placei | reverse complement strand
AAAATGGGTTTGCACTTAATCTTCAGATCTTTTCCAAAGTGGCAGATGCGATCGATCGCTTTCATCTCAGGGATTAGCGGGATCGAAGAGGAGCAATCGCCTAGTCGAAAGCGAGGGATCGGCAAAGAATTCGAAAGAAATTTTTGTGAAACGTTTTTCTGCAATTCACATATTCCTATATAAAGTTTTACATGCTTATTACATCTATGCAGTTCACTTTTTACCAGTTCCCCTTAAAATGTCCTGCACCACCCATCAAATTTGAGCGTTCTAGGTCCACCGGAACAGGAGCTATGATTTTCCGGTCGGACACTTATTTCGCTCAACCCCCTCCCCCTTAAGAGCGGAGCGCGGTCCTGCCGCCCAGCATAAGTGTTCTCATCGTGCCGCCTGCACTCCTACCAAATTTGAACGCTCTAAACCCAAATTTAAGTTATTCACACAAACCCCGCCCATGTGAGCGGAGTCCGTTTCTATCACCCACCATGAGTGTTCCCATCTTGCCGCCTGTACTCCTTCCAACTTTGAACTTTCTAGGTCGACGGGGACAGGAGTTATGATTTTCCAAAATGTTTTCATAAAGCACTGCATTTTTGGAGAACGCTCCGCCCACCCATCCCACGCTCGGGGGTGGGTCGCCCTCGTTCGATCTAACTTACCAATGCACACCTCTAACCACCTTTACAGCCGGGTTTTAAAGCCGTCTTGAGACTGAATTTGAAATCATGGTCCTCAGTACAGTTCATTTCGATGCACGCCAAGCCCACTGTGGGCGGGGCTCCGCCAAGTTGTTGTGTCCGTTATACTCCTCGGGACATGGCCCACCCTTCCCACGCTTGACCCGTTTTCTACAGGCAGATCTAAAGGAGCTAAGGAATTCTGTATCAGTCATACAGACAGAACGGCAGACGAAGCGCTTTATAGTAAGTAGGATGTTACTCGATTTGAAAATGTTATAGCGCTTGATCTTTTTAAACTGATCGTTCAAAAAACAATCACCTAATTGGAATCAGGATCACAAGTTCCTCTTATATACGAACTTATTATTATTCAAACTTGAAAACTGGTTTGCCTTCAATCTTCACATCAGCGTGGTCTGTGGGCTGGATTGATTTCTTGATTTCTGGACCGCAAAAGTCCCTTGAATCCCCTGAAAAGTCTGAATTCCCCAGATAATGCAGATTATGATATGTTGTTGAATGGTATGATGCTTAGTGGGCGTGATCTTCGGAATGCGCCCCATGCCCAAATCCTTTCCAGTTTACAGAACCATTTGACCGGGAATCGTTTTCATGCGTTGAGTTACTAAGGCTAATCGATGCAAATCGGATCAAAAGACTGATAAATAAGCTGATAACTTGGTCGATTCTGACAAGCAAAACTTCCCAAATATGGTGGGCTTAGGCTGACAAAAGTGTGAAGCACAATTGTGAAGCCAACCTACCTGGGCTGTTGTGTTGAAGCCGTTTCCATGGTCTCGATAGCGTTATTATCCAAAAAAAGCTGGTTATATCACATGCATGTCTTTGGTTTTAGCGTTTTCCTTTTACGATTGTGACTTCTGCTTTGATATCTCTGGCCTTGTGGTCTGAACAGAGAAAAAACCTATGATAAGCGAATAATATACAGGAATAGGTGGGAAAAACCATGACACGGAACTCTTGTGATCCAATCAGTATGGTTGATATACCACCAATTTATAGGTCACTTTTGAGCTCTTGTGATTTGTGATTTGTGTCCCTTCTTCTAATGAATGAACTCAGTGGACATAGCCAATCACAGGGCAAGGGATCTTTAGCGGTTAGACTTAGGGGACTCGAGTTCGCGGCGAGTCGCGCGAACGCGTAGGCGAATCTTTGTTAGTTGCCTCACAAAGTCGATCGGCTGGAATCATGTTCAGCCGCCACTGCGTTTTTCAGCAATCTTTTGAAGTTTTTGTTGTTGGACTAGGCGAATATGGCGAACGTCGCGCAAATCATCTGACTCACTCCCCAATCACTGCCGTGTTTTTCATTTCTGTGGTTTTTCAGAAAGTTCCCGCTTTTTGCTATTGATGGAACTTGATGAAAGAAAAGACTGGGAAAAAGACGGTCAGCTAAAAACGTCCGGAAAAAGTATGCGCTCTTGCTGCCGAACACCTCGTGCAAATCGCGCTAATCGGTCTTTTTCAATCAGCTTCTTCACCGGGCCCCTCCTAAGAATACTATCACTTTACACAATGCAAACATTACACATTGTAGTTAATTCGGTATCCTACTAAAAGTAGCACGTCCCATAAAAGTTCCTATGTACCTGTTCATGTTCCCTATTGAGGCTAAAGCAAGTAAAAGTGGAAAGGAGGGATGGTGTCACATTCAAGTTTAATTCAAAGAAACGTTTCGAGTGCGTGTGTGGCCTATACAATGTCTTGCTGTGGCCAGCAGACGTTGAAGTCGGTACTTTTACCCTCCTGAACGGGTCTGATAGTCATTAATTGACCCCAGAGGGATGGAGGGTGTGGTTAATATGGTCGATCATCTTCCCATGGTGGAAGCACTGCCACCGCCCTTACGGTGTTATCTGTGTAAATCGAAAGAAACAGCTAATCTCCTCATTTTTCTAGGGCTGTACTCTTGAAGCCGATTTAGTTTCCCATTTGAGTTTCTTATAGAACTAATCCACCTTTGCTTCTTGTCTTCTCCTCAAAAGACTATCTCTGTAATGAACAGCTGGTGATACAGCGAATACCCCCGCTCCAAAAAACAGTTCCACTAGGAAAAGGGAAAAAGGAAGTGGAAGGGATAGCGCGAGTAAAAAAGCTTCAAGGAAGACAGGAGGGTCAGATTAAGACAGAACGATTGAGCAATCGATTGTAAGGCAGAAATGGGAATGAAGGCATGGCGAGATGCTCAAGTGGCTCATCCATTTCTTAAGAATACTCATTCCCGATTAACAGTTGTATGACTAATTTTATTTTATTGCCTAAATGGCGTATTTACATAACTCAAAACCCCACAGCAACTGTGAATCATCAGACGACTCCAATGCCAAAGTACGGTACGCCTACTGTATAAGAACACGTATCAAGTTAGCTTCAAATCACAGCACTCGTGATTGTGCTCTAGAAAAACTATCTTTCAGTCATTTTTAATGTCCCGATGCAGCAATTAGGAATGCGTTTATAGCCTCTGAGATAAGAAGTATTTCATCTTGTTGTCACTTCAGTTACCAACCGCTGGTAATCGTCTTAGTAACTAATTGAGTATTGTTGACCACTTTCATACCGCTCGAAACCTTTCTACTGTTAGTCCAACTTTTCCAGATGAGGTACTGGTTAGCGATCTTGCCACTGTTGACGGGTTGCTGTACGGGCAGCGGTGAATTGCACTTTTCTGGTGAAACACATCTCAAAAATGTTCGGCAGCTAACATTTGAGCATAGAAATACTGAAGCATATTTCAAGTAAGTGAAAAGTTCTGTATAGGATTTCTTCGATGNTGCGAACAGGTGAGATACAATCTAGGTTTTCAAAAAAGCACGACCGATTTGGCCTACTAAATTAAATTTCCAACATCTGAAGAATTTCAAGACCGACCATGTGTTTGACTGTTTTCATTCGAAGGTTCACCAAGAGTCTCGGGGTTTGGGGTTACCTAGCGTCGCCACGCCTAATGGGCATATGTTGAGGAGCTTGAGACGACAACCCATTGTGATACCTACCGATGCTATTCAATAACCAATAATATCAAGAGATACTGATTGAAATCACCTAAAATTATCGTCGATTGTCTCGGGAGAAGGAATGATCCCCGCTAGAGCTTGACGTTGTCAGAATATAAGACTAGAAGAAAGGAGTGTCAGGCTTTGAGGTCGAGTTTACAGAGAAAAGAGGAATGGTCAAATCTGCATTGCCTTGGTTAGTTCATTATTTCGGGGTCGTGGTGGATATCTAGAAGAGTCTTTCATTATTTGGGAAAAAAAGCCAAAAGGAGGAAGGGAATAGGTCAAAGATACTGTGGGATCACTGCCAACAACGTCATCTTATACTTTGCTCTTGACAAGTTCCTGTAACAAATTTGCTCTTGATTACTTGACTGACAGACTTGAGACATTTTGACAGTTAGCTTAAATGGGAAGAACATAGAAGCTTCTTAATTTCGAACGATTTGCAGCCATTTCTCTGGGATACTTTCCTTTCCAGATCTATCGCCTAGAACTGAGCCGGCCAGTTGAGACGTTGGCCAAGATCAGCACAGGAATCGGTACATCTGCTGCCTCATTCTTCTATCCAAACAGCGTGGACATTCTTTACTCTGGAAATTTCCACAAAGTGGGCTTTTGGCTTTTTTTCATTTCAACCGCTTCAGTTTCCAGGAGACCCCAAAATAGGGGTGTTGTATTGAATAAGTTGCAGCTTAGCTGTAGAAACTATACTGGAACTTGAGTGATTGCCACTCTTCAATAGCAGGGTCTAGGCATTACACATTTCCGACCACACTTAGTTTAACCCATTTTGATCATATTTTACGGTAGCCGCTCACCCTGCAACTGTGTTTTTGCTCCATGAATTTGCTGTCAGCTAACAACTCTTCAGTATAGTTTACTGGTAAAATTTGTTTTCTAGACAAGGGTCTACGCTAAAAAATTAACGGATGACAACAGCTGCACGCCGAAAAAATGCAATTCATCGGAAGTTCAGAGAGACGAGACACTTAGAAGAATGTGTTAGTTTTCATATTCATTATTATGTTCTTTTCTATTTCCAGAAAATAGTCTCTCTATAGAACTGGAAGGTAGAGACCAGTTTCTTGAGAAGGATGCACTAGCTAGAAAAAAAGCAGAGTAAATTACGAGCTGTTGGCATGTTTGGTGAGGGACCATACCATTTTCAGGCCAGTCTGGTCACGTATGGGATGTCTTCCCGAACTACGATATTTTCAAGGTGGGTGTACGAACATTATGGTTCTTTGTTCAAAGAAATGCTTCAATATTCGTACAGGTGAATGAATATGGTAATGTCCTCGATCAAATTACCAAAAATGACGTCTACGATTCGGAAGCCTTCATTAGTCCGGATGGCAAAAAAATAGTTTACACCAGCAAACAGAGTGGTGATTTGGATCTCTGGATCACGGATATTAATGGAGCACTAAAAATACAGGTATAATTTACACAAGAACTAGAAGTGAGAACGTCTTTGAGGAATAGAGCTTGAAATTTGGTTGAACCTGGTAGCAGAATGCAGTTATTACACTTGTATGTATGGTTACTAGCTTGTTCTGGTTTTCTTTCAAAAGCTACAGTCAAGAGAAAACAGATTGTGTCTTACCATAGAGGGAGGTTCTTCGAGGACAATTTCATGGGGTGTTTTTCAGCTGACAAAGACGAAAGGCTATGACGGTGGCGCTTCCTTCTCACCAGATGGCAAGAAAATCGTTTTCCATGCAACTCGTCCGAAGACAAACGAGGAAATCGTCATATACGACCGCCTACTGAAGTCTGTTTTCTTTTCGTTTTTTTATACTTGCTACCTGATCAGACGGTCTCCAAGTTTCGAACGTTTAAAGAAACGATCTGGTGGCTACTAGCAAGATGGAGCTGTACGTGATGGAAGCGAACACGGTATGTGGAAAAGGCGACGACGAAAAACGAAAAGGCGATGACGAAAAACCTCTCTTCAAGCAACCACGTGGTGGTCTCGACTGGACCCCTTATTATCATCCAGATAATAAAAGGATCATTTTCAGGTTGGTAGAGAAGATCTGTTGCACGATGAGAGATGCTTACCTTAAACTTACTTTCAGCTCTAATATGAATTCGGCGAAGCCGAATGAATACCACCTCTATATAGTCAACGAAGATGGCACTGGACTCGAGCGGGTACCTTTCAACTCTTTCAATTCGCACCTATTTCCTCTTAGAAGAAAAATTGATTTCAGGTGACCTTCGGCAATGGATATTTCAACGCATTCCCTGTGTTCTCGCATGACGGCAAGAAAGTCGTCTGGTCATCGAATCGAGGTTCTACAAAAGAAGGGGATCTTAATCTGTTTATCGCTGACTGGGTTGGTTACCATTAGCAATTTCGGTAATTCTGAATAGCATTAAATAAGTAGACGAAGGTAGTGCAGAGCCTTTAGCCCGCAGAGTACGAAGCCCTTGGCCCCTTGGCACCGCTTTTTTTCCAGCACTGAGCGCTAAAAGAACATAGTTTTTACCTAGACCTTTCTAATGAAGTAGCACAGGAGTGTGGGTGCAATAGCTGGGATCAGGTAGGATATGGACGTTCAATTGGCTCACCCACCCCAGCGCTCTCTACCTCCTGAGGCTCACTTCAACAAACAGTATATCTTCACTGAGGAACGTTCTTCAGGCATCATTATGGGCTCGCGAAGTCGTCTACCCTGGTCCTTTTCGTCCCGTCTCTAACACTGAATTCTGATAAAAAGCGGCTCCCCCCACCCTACATTTCCACGTGATGTCATACGGACAGGGCCGAGCCCTGAGACGAGACTATTGTTTGGATGGGAGTCGCTCTTTCATGTTGATAAAGCTTTTACCAAAAAAATTTAGTCAAATGGGTAATTCTACTGCGGTCTGTGCTTCTGACATCAAAGGCTATAGCGAGGGAGTGGGATGCCGGCATTGGGGGCGTTTGGTGATGCTCACAATCGGAAACGATTCTTGGCCATATTGTGGTTTTCGCCTGTGCCTCAGAAGGAGAGGAACCAAGGGGAGATTAAATGTGATCCCCGTGCAAAAAGCTCGGATAGGTAAGGTGATAAATAGGATGCTCTTGCTCAGAGAGGAGGCACGAACGGGAAAAGGTTCGTCTAGAAGCAGAAATCACTTGCGAAGAGCAATCTAAAATGAAAGGATTGATGTTGGAGGATTCAAAAAATTTTTTGGTCACGATAAATCAGCCCTAATTCCCATTTCCTTTCAAGGTAGACCCTGGGAGAGATACCGATGATGAAAGCGATGCAAAGGAGGAATTGCGAACAAATCGTATTCCGAAAAAGGCAACTCAGGTTTGTGATCATTTCGATTTCCTAACAGTCTAACATTACCAAGTCCTTATTGTCCTAATTCGTCCACTTTTCAGAAGAATGCGATGCGTTGGCAGGATAAGGAGACCACTCCTTATGATAACATAGTTCATTACACGGGAGAACGACGTTTGAAGAACGTTAAACAGCTGACTTTCCGTGGACAGAACGCCGAGGGATACTTCAGGTAGTTCACGGTCCTTCTAAGAGCTTTTCTGTGATGGAGTAAAGGAAACCCCATTAGATATTAAACATTCACATTCTTATTCTCTCCGTACCGACCTTGCCAAGCCCTAGCTCATCGGAATGAAAGCTCATAAAAGGTTCGTAGTCAATGGGATCACACAAGTTTTTTCCAACTTTTTGGTTCTTTGTAGCCAGTGGCTTCCATTTCTTCCTGCTGTACTGTTATAAGGTGAAGTCTTCCCTTTAGTGGAACGAATTGTGGCTTTCGAGGGAAGTAAATTGAACTGAAATGGTGCCGAAGTCAGTGAAGGCGACGCTGTGGGTATGCAGATGTGGCCTGTGGTGGTGTGATCGGCACCCGAACCTGTTCAATAAAGGAAAAGGGGCAATAAAAAGTGTCTTCTACATTCCGATAATATTTTTATTGATGGAATAGGGACTTGAATATGATCCTGTATAGAACATTGCAGTTTCAACCTTCAATCAACAGTTATGCTGTTTATTTCATTGTGGACTATTCGTCAGATAACTTCCGAATGGATCGTGTTGCTTCTGAAGCTCTTGATCACTCTTGATGTGGATTGACGTGATGAACTCAATCTCCCATCTGCTCAGCCCATGTCGTGAATGTGTAATCTTACAGCCATTCCCGGTGATGAAATCGCAGATAGTAACCTTGGAGAAGTTATGATCTTCCCTGAAAAAACTTTCCCAGTTTCCCGGCCTCTAACATGTAAGTTGAGTGCACTCCAGTTAGCTATGCTATCATAAAGTCGACAAGTGAAAGTGATTTCTTTCATCGAAAATGGATCCGAATTGGTTGTCTCTTAGTTCTCAGTCCCTCTGAGGCAGATTTCCGGCCATGTAGGACTCAAACCCACTCCCANAGATGCACCCCACGCATATATGGATGTGTCTACAGGGCGACTGAAAGTATGAACTGATTGAAACAGCAATAAGAGAGAGTCAAAGAGATTTGTGAATGATATCGATTGAACAAATAAATAATTAAAGAAGAAGTACATGCCCTATTTATGATCTCTGAAGCTGCAGCTACTTATGACTCAATTACTATTTTAGTTACGACGACTCGAAAATCATTCTTCAAGCGACTGGCTACGGAACTACCTGCGATCAGGTGATTTTTTTAACCGCTCCAATTTGAATTCGACCAAATTCTGATTGCCACAATATTCAGATTTACGAACTTGATCTCAATGTTGATCCCAGAAAGCAGATAATGAAGAGGATGAGTACTGGTTTGGGCGGTACCACTTGTTCGTTTTTCTTCAACGACCCCGACAATAACCGTCGGCTTTATGCTGGAGATTTTTGGGCGGTCTGAGCTTTTTTCATTGGTTACAACTTTTCTGTCGTTCCCCAGTAAACTCTAGATGCCTTCAGCTGAACGACACAGTTCGTGATACTATTATAACACACACATGCCCGGCAAAGAAGTGTGAAAATCGTAAAGCCATTAAAGATCCTGTCCTTAAAGAGCTCTGTAACACCGTCTACACCTGGGACATCTATCCCACTTTCGATATCTTTATGGTAAGCACCATTTTTTCTGATTTGTGCAGCGTTCTATTTTTACATAATTAGGTGAACAAGTACGGTAATATCATTAAACAATTGACTGACGAAGCTGGATACAATGCTGAAGCGGTGCTGAGCCCTGATGGAAAGACCATCGCATTCACATCAATCCGTAACGGAGATCTCGAGCTATTTACGATGAATACGGATGGTACGAATGTCAGACAGGTCAGTCTCGATATAGCACCTAAAAAGACTGTAGATGACCAAGGAACACAATCTAGGTTACAAACGAATATGGCTACGACGGTGGATGTTTCTTCTCACCCGATGGGAAACGTCTTGTGTTCCGTGCAAGTCGGCCAAAAACCAAGGCAGAAAAGGAGAAATATCAGGTATGAAGAGGTGTTCAAGAGTCTCATGAAGGCTGAAGTCGCCTTTCAGATGAAGGTTTAGGAGGTGACCTCGTACGACACTGATAAGGGTCCTCATTCGATCCAAAGATGGACCGAAAACGATCCGCCCACGCCTTAGGGATACTGCTATCGTCAAAATGAATTTTTCCAGAAACTGCTTGATTACGGTCTGGTGGAGCCAACACTGACGGAGATATATGTGGTGGATGTCGATGGAAAAAATTTGAAACAGGTTACCAACTTTGGTGTTGCCAGTTGGGCACCCTACTATCTGCCCGACAACAAAAGGATTATTTTCAGGTACGGTAATTACGACGTTAACATTTTATTTAGATTGGGAAATTCCGAATAACTGTGTTTATCTGTTTGTTGTTTACAGCAAAACAAAAACCTAATCTTTTTGATTACCAAGGGCCTTTGCTATTGGTTAGGAAAGGGTCATATTTGTGAGAATTACGAAAAATTCCAAAAACTCGTCCACAAAACGTTCAAAACTACCTTCCTCTTTAATTCTTCCAGGTTGACTCAAATTTTACAGAAGTGCTTGACATTCCCTGACCTCATTTATAATAGTTTGCTCAGTAAGAATAAGGAAGTTCAAAAGGAAACTCGACGCCAAAGATCCTGTTTTACAGCTCTAACTACAACATGAGTGCGAAACAATTCGGTTCGTTCGCTCTGTACGTCATTAACGAGGACGGCACCGGGCTGGAACGTGTAAGTTCCCCGTCCCGTTTCTTTCTGCTGCTTTTTATTCAAGTCCTTTGCGAAGCTCTCAGTTGATGTCTGTCAGCTTACTGATAAGAAGTCGCAAAATTCAGTTTTGAAAAGCATCTATCAAACTGAGCCAAGTGTCAAGGAATTAACATCGAAATACTTGAACTTCAGCTTGAATCTCAGGTTCCAGGGGCTGGTTTCCTAGGACCAATGGTTAAGCCGGAGTAATATGGGCTTATCGAATCAAAGAATTGCAATCATTCTAATCGATAAGCCCATATTACTCCGGTTTAACCATTGGTCCTAGGAAACCAGCCCCTGGATCCTGAGATTCAAGCTGAAGTTCAAGTATTTTGATGTCAATTCCAAATTCAATCCCATCTGTGGGATGCGCCCCCGCATTCGATTTTTATTCAAAATGGTAGCAAAGTTTTGACTGTGTATTTGGCCCCTGCAATGACTTGCAGTGATCAATGTACAATCAGCCCCTTTATCCTCCTGGAAGTCCCATTGAGGCAGAGATGGAAGGTTTGGTAGGGCGGGGCTGGTATCGATCCGCGACTCGATCCTCAGACCATAAATGTGTGTGATAGTGCGTCACTTGGCTCTCAACAAAGCCGTCGCCCCCAGATTACTGGTATGATGGTATAATTACAAGAGTCTACTCAGTTGCTGATGGCTCTTCATATTAGACCTAGACAGGCTTACTAGAAAATTTCTCCATTCAAATTAAATTTTTCTGTATTTATCGATTTTGATGTCTAAAAATTGGTATTGTCTGGAAGCAACTTCATTGATGTTACAGGTAACTTTCGGTGAAGGATACCAGTTCAACGCATTCCCAATGTTCAATCGTGCTGGAAATAAATTAGTATGGGGTTCTAGCCGTAATCGTACGAAAGGGGCTTCGTTGAATCTGTTCATAGCGGATTGGGTCGATAAAATCGATGATGATAACACCGGTGGAGGTGGTGGTGGTGACAACAAAAAGAAAGACGAAAAAGAAAAAGAAGAAAAGAAATCAGTATCAGTACAAGCTTTCTCTTTCTCTTTGTTACTGATTCCATTTTTGTTGCTAATATTCCACTGATCTTGGCTGAATCGTGCTGTTAGACTGGTTGGATACTGTTGCTGTGCAATGGTTTGTATTTGTAAACATCACTTTTCTACTAGTTGCAACCTCCTATAGTAATCATTACCATGTAGTTAATACATATATATATCGCCTTGTTATCACTTGAATCAATGGATCGACATGTTCTAATGTATGACGGTATGGACAGTGTAATCTACCTGTGATTGAGTGTAATCCGAATTGGCTGATGGTTTTTGTTGTCAATAAAGGCAATTCGAATTGATTTCGCTGTTAGTAGTACTTTGAGGAAAATTTACAAAAACCTTTGGGTACCACATTTACTCTCGACTAACCTCTTTGTTTTACGGATCTCCTTCACTGTGAGTTATCTCTCATTGAAGGATCCCCAGCTGGTTAGTGACGAGGCTACGTGGACGTCCCCAGGTGGCGGATACTGGGATTAATCGCCGATCGAAAGTCACCGGTATATGCCCAGAGACGCAGGTAGATTAAGGGGATGGACTCCTTGATTCTGCTGTGCTGGGTCCATAGACCCTCTGTTCCTCACAGGCGATCCACGCATATGTGTATGGAGAGTCTGTGGGTGCAGTTGGTATCCTGCCCATCGACTCGGTCAAAAGCTTGCATTCGAGTGACTGGGAAGTATCTGGAAGGTGATTCGGGGCCGCCTCCAAAAACAAAGCCCCCCGTCCGCTTTGGAATAACCTGGCAAGCCCCCGGAGTCAACCTAGCCCCCACGTCAGAGCCTGGCAAGCTGCACGTTGAGTATCTACGCGCCAAAAACAGTAATAGAAATGGGCCCCATTTCCCTGAACCTGATGGAGCCCCCAATACGGCAGCGTTGGGTAGGACCGCTCGGGAAAGCTGCTAAAATCTCAGGTGAACCTCTTTGTTGGTGAAACGTAAACCATGCGGTATATTCTGAGTTACCCGAAGAATGAAACAACAAGAAGCTCGTGAGATCCGAGTAGCTCTATCCCATTCCCGCATATTTTTTAAGTGTTTCAGTGACATTTCTGAACTACTAGATTAAATGAAATACATCGAGGAAAGTAAGCAAAGCAAGCAATCTCCTTCAGTTGCCTAAAAACCTACATTTTTCACAGATTGTGTAAAAACTGCTTTGTTGGTGAGGAAGAGTAAAAGGAAATTAGGGTGACTATACATTCTATGCATGGAAAAAAATTAGGCCTAAAAATGAGTTGTTACTTGACTATTTACAGTTTTCTTTTTTCACAAAGGCGATCCCACTCCGCCGAGGGGTTGCTATCCTTGTGAGGTATCCCCCTCTACCTTACCAATACATCTTCTACACTGCCCTTTAGTAGACCATCAAAAGACTTGACCTGTTGGCTCTTGAGGAATCTGAAAGGCCTGCAATCAGCCGTAACTGATTTCCTTGTCAAGTCAAACTGTAAACGCCAGTTACCACTCCGTTGCCTACCATCTTTTAAACTTGGAAATGTCTGAGCGAATGAATTCGATTTGTAAAAACCAAAATAACACCCTCCTTCCATTACCGATTGAACGACATTGAGAATTTTTTTCAAAGAATTGAAGTAGGAAGCAGTCTTTTATCGGCCAAAGTCTTCAAAATTGTAGCTCCATGTCAATCATTCACATATGATATTTACTTCTTTGTCCAAAAAACGAGCCATTCTGAAATGTTTCGTCAGCCTCTTCTGAAGAGACTCAAGACTGACAAAGAGGCAAACAAATTGAAGGGCATGGTTTTTTTTGAAGGTTTCCATAAAGTTGCTCATAGTATTATATATATTTAAGAAGGAACTTCTTTCGAATAATTCCCAAAATGCACTTGGCCCTCAATTGGCCATATGGAAAGTGGTTGTTCCATCCCTCCTCTTCAAACCTAGTCGTTTTGAAAACAATTCCCTTATGAGATCATGCCTTAATACACATAAATCTTCCAATGAAGCTTATAAAATGGCTTACAAAAAGTAAAAAAAAAAACATAAAAAGACTAGAGCGGCCTACAAATCTTTTAGTTGGAACCCCTATGTTGATTTCGGTATATGGTTTTTCAAACAGCTCACTTACAAAACAGTCACCGTACTACTACCTTCAGGGGAAACGATATCAGAAATGGTTTATATATTTGTAGTCAGCATTTGGTCACCAAATCCTTCATAATGATCACGTAAAAATCGACTGTATCAGTCTAAGTTGTTGATGGGATTGGAAGCGATCAATCGCCTTGTGGGGATCGAGGGATTAGCTGACTTCGAAGAGCTTCTTGTGAGAAGTTTGCATATAACCTTTCTGGGGGACATGCACCACCTGCGTCCGAGAACGCGCGCGGCAACCTGCGCGGCGAAGATCGTGACGATTTGTATGACCCTGATGCCAATTTTCGGGGCACAAACTCTAAATAGAGTAGTTTAGTAGGGTCAGATGATCCTTCTAATCTATTCTACTTCGAATTTGGGCCTCAATGATAGGCGCCAAAGTCTTCCAAATACTTACGAACTTCGCCACGCAATTTGCCGCGCGGATCTTCGGACGCACGTTCGTCCACATACCCAACTGAGTTTCCTCATGCTGATTCGGTAATTGCACTTTATTTTCCACATGGTCCAGTTTAAACCATTAAATCCAATCCCCTTTTTACCCATTGACGACACCTTGACGCACATGCGCGACAGGCCTTGCAGACCGCTAGGGACTGAGTGACGCGCATGCGCGTCAACGTTTTGACACCACTCCTTTTTTGCGAGATCGCGCGTTTTTGGAATTTTTTGTCTTTATTCAATAGGCAAACATTAAGTCTTCTACAAACAACGTGGTCCATGATGGGAGCAAATATGGTTAATTCCAGCAAAGATTTTCCAAACCTTGTGAAAGATTCATTTAAAACAGAACTTTGACTTTTTTTTCAAAGTAAACATGTAAATCATCGAATTAATAATGAGTAATTATTATAGTAACAAGGCACAATAACTACAAGAAATTACGTTTATACGCGACAAGACTTTTTCTTTCATTAAAACAATCAATGCAAAAGAATATCCTGCATTCACTGCAACGTGTGTTGACCCTTTTGTTTTTTCGATGCCATGGCAGATGCTTGCTCTTTGGCCATGGCTGCGTAACACTCCACACATCTCCTCCTGTTGTTTCCTGTTGGACCTTTGAACACCTCCTCCAACACATGTCGCATGGATTGAGAATGATGACTCGAAGTGCAGGTGTAAACAACATTTAGCAGAGATCCAACCGCTTCTAGTTTGAAGTCATTCAGCCTGATATTCTTCACGACTTCTTTGTACAGCTTCCAAGCGTTCACAATAGCTGTTTGCGTAATTAGGTGGAAAAAAACCTCTTGTACCACTTCATGTACTCATTCACGACCTCTGGTTTCTGGGACGTTCCCACCGCTGCGTCATGTTTCGTAGAGATCATATACAGGCCTCTTTTATCTCTCCATTTGAGCACGAGAATTCCATTCCTCTTCTGCTTGCAACAAAGTTGGCCTCTCTTCAACTTCGTTTCCTTGATTTCCTTAGAAATTCCTTTTCGGTTCCTCCTGAGAGTTCCAACGAGATGGCTCCTTCTTGTTGTCAATCTCTCGGCTAGTCCAATGCTGGTGTAGAAATTGTCCTTCAGCAGACGATG
>UZAF01021109.1:4354-14620 GCA_900617895.1 Haemonchus placei | reverse complement strand
CGCAATAATTATGCATCAACCTAATATAATGTTTCACATTGCTTTGCCGTACATACCTGTCATGATAGAACCGCTTTGTTTGGCCGACGTTTCGGATAACTCCTCTCTTCGAGGAGCTGAGAGTAATTCGGAGTCCCTGATTTGTGGCTTACCTGACCGTGCACCCGAAAGCGCTAGGCCGTTCGCAACAGCTCCGAGAAACTTGAAAACAAAAAGATGCCAACCGAGAAACTGACCTGCGGTCCCACCAACGTTGCCGTCCCGCTCGATTCTGTGAACAACAAGGGACCAATGAGACACCATTGTCGGCCGAAGATGAAACGCGCTGATTTCAAAACCCACAAAAGGGAGTGAATGGCAGAAGGTCACTCGTTATGGCAATGCGTTCATTTCGGTTGTACAGTTTAGGATTTCTCTCGCGGTGCAACGCTCCGAATATTTTTCTGACACCGATCTCATTCTCGTAGTCTTGGATTTTGCATTTAATATCAAAATCTTTGTCCTGATGCTCTTCTAGTCGATGCCTACCAAGTGGCATGAGTAGGCTTCCTCGCTTTTTACCTGCTAGTTGTTCCTTGCACGTATGTCCAGTATCCTTCCCGTCTCACCAATATGTATAGTATATTTCGTCACAGGCTGAACACTGAAGTTGATATACCGTCCCTCGCTGTATTTAGTCTCCTTTCCTTCGAAGAGACAAACAACGCAGTTATCTGTAGTATATGCACGATTATAGAGTTTGTTGCGGATCAGAAGACGTTTGGTATAGTATAGTCTGTTGGTACGTTTACTAAGACAACATCATTAGCCAAATCCGCTCGCGCAATGCACTGCCGTATTTCTGCGCTGATTTTGTCTGATATAAATGGAAGTCGGAGATGCACCATACTCCCATAATATCGCAGCGAGTACCTCTTTACTTGACCTTCTTTATTTTGTCGCATAACCATTAAAGTTTGCGATCCCGAGATGATAGCCCAGGTGACTTCTCCCATTCCACTTTACCTGTACACACTCCTGTAGCTGTTTGCACATATTGGGAACTACTGCACGTTTCACTACTTCAGGATGAGCAGACCCTGCGTGGAGTAAGATCTCCTTAGAGCTGTCCTCCCGATGCGACTTTGCATTGACCTTCCACTTGTGATGTTTACCTGCGTGTTGAAATAAGGAAGCCAGCTTTCGTGCGGAACCTTTCTCGTGAATTTCGATTCAGTGAGACTGTCGGTTGAGGATGTCAAACAACTCATCCATTTCTTGGTGTGTTGATGTAGCTTCACAGCAGTCATCGATGTCATCGATGTACCGACAGTAGATAATGGACATGACTAGTCTTTCTAGCCTGCTCATAAAACAGAGATAAGACCGGTGCTAGCCGCTGACCTATAGCAAATCCTCAGTTTTGCGATAAGTACTGCCCGCTCCACTTGAAATAACCTGCCTTCATTTTTTAGAGATTACATTTCCATATAGTGATGGCAGAAATCGGGGTTGAATGTACTTCGGATAGCCGAGAAGGGGTGGACGTTCGACTAGCTTTTTGGTTCTCGCTACCGTAATAAAGCCATAGGGAACGTTTACTTATGCTCCAAGAAAACAGCTGTACAAAAAAAAGCTAAATTAGCAAAATACTATAACTATACATAACCCGTCTAGGAAGTAACACTTGTCGCAGATCAGTTATTAACGTAAACTATGATTTCGCTTCGTTGAGATTTTTCGCTAAGCTGCTCGAACGTGACATACTGGTCGTTGATAACTTCTTTCGTACTGATGCTCCATCTCGAGCGGACATCGACGACATGGATGTCTCACGTGAAAGCTGAAATAACTTATGCCTTAATGTAAAAAAGTACTCGGAAAAATTCAAGCAAAGAAGAAACGCATGAATAGGTACGGCCCAAGAGCATTTTTAGACGTGTCGGCATTTTCACGCATAAGTGATATGAATGGGTATAATCCCGTCCAATCCTAGAATACCTTTGGTCGGTATGAAAAGAGGTCTTCCTCAATAGTATTCGAAGTCCTTTTGTCAACATCTTCATGTCAATCTTCTTGAGTTTTGAAAATGCTTCAAAGAAATTCATACTTTCGTGGCTATCAAGAGGGCATTAACAAGGTTCATCAACATGACATAGTGGTTATATTGTTTCTTGTGCATTGTGGATAATTCTGAGGTACCCAAGCTTTAAGGTAAGTAAAGGAAGAGATGGAGTTGAGTAGGCTCAAGGCCGCGAAGGAAGCACGAAACTCTATGGATTCTGAGTAACACAAGGCTTTGAGAAGCGGCTAAATTAAGTTACGAGATTATGACGGCGGAGTTGGATTGGAGGGGGTACTTGGACGAGGTCCAGTCATGATTAATCGCATAGAGCTGGCTACACTGAGCAAAGAAGGGCCATAGATTCCTCCCCATTGCCTCTATAGGTCAGTATATAATATATTGCCATGATCTCTGATCAGCCGTTCGAATTCCATCACGTGTGCTCCACGGTGAATACGGTGCAGCCTCATCGAGGCGGCACAAACACGGCCTTTTTTGGGTGTGCACGTCAGCCACGCCGGTTTCGGAACCCTCGGAGAAGAAAAACTTGTAGAGGATCGTTTCGCCTTCACTCAGACGAACCATATCTACAAGGCCTGGGAGACCGGGGATGTTGTTGAGGTGAAAAATGCAATTCTTCAAGAGAATGTCGATGTGAATTTGAAGGGTGGATGGTTGCCCCTTTTCCTCCATCTCTCTCCTTAACCCTCTTTTAACGTTGTTTAAACACGCAAAGAACTTTTTCCTTAACAGAACATCGAGCGAAAATCGAAAACGATCTGTTGAATTGACGTAAGTGCAACATAGTCAATCATTCACCTGACTAAAAGATCCGCCGGTGTTCCGTGACCGTTTATCAATTGAAAACGAATAAACTGAATTCTTTGACGATGGCGCTGCCCATAGCTAAAATAATGTAAACTATGATTGAATGTATCTCCTGAAATTAGCCCTGTCTCTCCTACAAGTCCTGTGTGATAGTTACCTGTCTTTCAGCGNTTTGTGAGAATCTTGTTTCCGATGCTGAACCATGCTACAGCAAAAAATGACCATCCAGTAATAATACCCGAAAAAGGCGGTGCCAGTTGTACCAGTGCCGTTATTACACCGGGTGTGTGCATACCTAAAATCGGGTGATTTATTTTGATCTCGCTGAAATATGTAAGGAATTATGGTAATGATTGATAATCGATATTTCTTCCGGTAAGACGAGAGAAATGGCGTTGTTATTGTGATGGGAATTACTATCGGAAGCGTTTTTTTGGGCGGAAGTAGGTGGGGCGCGAGGGAACGCTTACGAGACCGTCTTTGACCGGCCTGGAAATTTTCTCGCAATTATGGAATGGTGGGGTAATTCAGAAGGCTGAGCTGGAGCAGTTTTGAGTGGCTCGTTCTCATGCATATGATCTGGAAACTGAACACTACCTCTCCTTATAGTCACGCAAGCATTTCATTCCCTCATGTTGTATCAGTTGGTGCCACACCGATGTAAGAAGATAGAGAACGCTGACTTCTGCACCGCCTACCCCAGACAATTCAACGTACAAGTTATGTCCATAATCAAACTTATCTCTGACTTCGATCGGGAGTAGAATACACGGCGCATCCCAGTATAAGAGTGATCAAAGCAAAAGGTTCATTGTTCATTTTCCTACCTGCAAATATCATTGCACCACACAACGAAAAGACGGCGAACACAGCCCGAGTTTTGTCGAACAGCGGCACAATGAAGATGCACATTGCCAGTCCTGCAGAGGCGACAGCATTGAAACCCTGGAAAGGATATTAGTCAGTTTTGTTCAAATCAAGTGAACAATAATTTCAAGAAGTCATAATCTGGCTTAATTGGTATTCATTTTCTTTTTTCACTCTGCTATTATTCTTTTCTCTCCTTCCACATTCACTCACGGCCAGTTTGACTGTATGACACACTTCAACCGCAGTTAATATGTGAACAATTGAGTTGAATTGTAAGATTTGGTAACTGTCAAAACCAGCAGGTGCATTCTCCCAGTGATTCCTGTTCCGAACATTAGTTAGAAGTACGTGTTGGCTGGTAGGACAATGATCAAAATATGCAGAACTTAGATTTCAGTCTCAATTTGGTTTCTTCGTATCACCGGTATCTAGGTGTAAAAAATTGTGGTTGGTAGGTCTTTCCCTTCATAAAAAGGATTTTTACATAATAATTTTTAGTGTGGTTGAAATTCGATCGCTCAGGAAAATAAATGCGGAATGAGTTGCAGTACTTCATGGCCTATCGTCAATATTGAAGTGCGTGCTGTCCGATCGTCCGAAAGGAGAGTATCAACTTCCTTCTGAGGATACGTAAGTTCAGATGGATGTGTTTTAAAAGTGGAAGAAATTAATTTAAGTAAGGAATATATCCTGACGATGAGTTCCAGAGGTTCCGGATCCCATCTATTACCCAATCAATTCAATGAAATAGTCAACAACTAACTTCCAATGCCACACATTAAGTACCAGTACAGGGCATTGTCTTTGACAAAAAATCGGAACTGTCGAAAAACTGGAATTATGGCCGTTCGTTTCATGTTGTTCTCATCAAATCAACTAATTGAATCATGAATTTCTGATTTGAGAATAGCTATAGACCCTAGGATACAAGTGGATCCTGTCTTTGGAAGTGCCCAGTATTATCCAAAACTGCTGAATGACTGAGCTTCTGTATGCCAGAAATTCCCCGTACTCGACTTTACCGTCGAGTTCGATTTAATTTGAAACAATTAAATATGGATTCGAAGAGGAAGCTAAGCCAGTGGATGGTTGAGTTTGGAGCGATGTATCTATCCATTCTGTGCAGTAACCTATCCCCGTTCTTTCCGAGCTACGTCACATTCCATTTGAGGAACCGCAATCGTAAATTCAATTAAAAGTTATCGTTTTTGTGAAATCGATTAGCGAGTGCAATGAGAACCTGCCGGTTGTAAAGTCTTCTTTTTATTAGTACAACTACATCCGATTTGAAACGAGTAACTGTAATAAACCTTGCAGACGACGGTTTTGTCCATGTCTCTCTTCGTAACCAAGTACGATGCAAACGACGAAGATAGTGTTTTCGAAAGGAACAGACACAAAATTGGCAGTGCTGCGATCAGTCCGTTCTGTGTAGGAGCGAATTCCAACACATCACGCATGTAATTGGGAAGAAACTGAAAAATCACGGCATCAGAGCCATCAGTTTTGCCCATTTCCGTTGTATGGNTACCTGAAGCATGATCACCAAAGGGTATTCGTGGCAGACCAAGGCGAAGATAGATGCCCAAAGAGGCCGCGATCGCAACATCGCTCGATAGGGGACTCGTCGTGAACGGTCTGTTCTTTTACCGATAGATTCGCAGGCGATTCTGAACAATGAAAAATCGCTTCTGAGCTAGTTTCTATTAGAGAACCATGGCATTAATATTCAGGTGGCTTGGTTCCTTACCTACTCTCAATAAAATTTCTCTCCCTTCCAGATATACAGCACTGCTTTGATGGCTTGTCTGCTCCGAATGGAATCCAGAATACCGTGACAAGAATGGATATGCAGGCAGAAAGATAGAAAATAGCCGGCCAACCATCGAGGATATCCTTTCTAGTACAAAGGTAACCAGCTGTTGGCAGAATGAACAGCGTACCTGGAATGGTAGAGCAGGTAAGTGAAGCTAACTTGGGGCTTAATCCAAAATTTTTTACTTAATACTCTAAGTGAGTAGCAGAAGATTTCTTTCTTTCGGGCTTTCATCACAAGTAAACATCAAACCGTTTGGCGAAATGTCACGTAGGTGTAAAATGTACAGATAAATATTAGAAGAATCAAACTTTGACCTTGGTTTTTGGTGATTAATTTTATTTTTACCTTATGGTTTTGTTAGGATGAGTTTATTTTTTGTTATCGAGATTTTATTAATTCCGGTCAGTGTGTCTAGATATACTTTCTTTCTCAGTGATGCTCAGCTGAAAGAATCCTTCCTTTATGCCAACATGCCATAACCTCAGCAGGTTTTTTTTTGAGAAAGAGTATTGTGACGCCGTTTCCCTTTTGGGACATCATTCAATTATCTACTGCTTACGATACCGAAATTGATTGAACGCGCGCAAAATCGATACAGGATACAGTGGGAGAACTCATTATTCGCTATTCAATGTTAATTTTTGGCTCGAGTTAGAGGATTTCTGAAAGGCTCACTTCGCTCAGGAACATCTTAGAATTACAAATGGCAGCTGCGTACACTACGATACAGCCGAATAATATCTATGTTACCAGAGCTCCCTAAATTTACTGCGCAAGTGCCAGTGGAGGGAGGGCCAGTACCGAAAAATTTCTTCGAACCTGGATTACTAGAGAATCTGATGACATCAATGTGCGTAGGCTAGCTTCTCTGGCAGTTTTTCCCAATCGTTTTCGCGCTAGAGTCATTTTGTTCGTCTACTTATCTATTTGATTGTTTATTTAACTATTCCCACTGCATCCGGAGCTTTCCAATTGATACTGGAAACATGTGGGGCTGATACGAAAATCGACAAGGCCAAGGTCGATTCAGTGTCCATAGAATTGATGGATGTATTCATACAGTTGGTAAGACTCCGTAAATGTTGACCAATTACGTCATAGACGTCCTCGTTTCGGTGTTATGTGTGTGTTCGGTTGGTTGTTTTCTGGGACGTAGGCGGATTGCGTGATGGTGTACAGCGGCGTGTGAGTGTCAGAGTGGTCTGCGGCAAGGTTTCCTAAGACTCCCTATAGATCCGGTTCGTCACGTTATGACCATCGACTTGCCGCCAATAGCTTTCGGCGGCGGCCAACCAGCCATTTCTATCGCTATCATTATGGTTAATGTTCACAATGATATGATGGCGATGTAGGAATGATAATGGTCAGAAAACTGAAGAATGAAACCCTTTCGGCGCTTACCTATCTGCCGTCCTCCTGAGATAAGCCCGATCGCTGCAGCCCGTTCTGATTGCGGGAACCACCTGTAATACCTGGGATCAGGAAAGTTTTTGCGAGACATGGAACAACCTTGGCTGGTTTCAGCTGATCGTTGTTATTCCACAAAAACCCCTCTCTGCTCTTTGATTTTTTATTAATCCCTTTGGAAAACTGGTTATTCACCTGGTGATTAGCGAATTACATGCTGGCATCAAACATGCATCAGAAGCTCCGACGGCGATTCTGGCTACGACAGCAAACCAGAAGGATTCGGCAGCGAACAAGGGTAGTACAAGATTGCCCACACAGCACAATAGCAACGCCACGAACACCTGAGTAGATCGCAAGATGAGACAAATGATCAGGACAAAACTTATAAAATGTACAGCGTACCATCCATTTACCATTCAGACGATCGGCCCACATACCGGTAACCAAAGTCAGCAAAGAGCCAGCGTTTTGTGCAGCCAAGACCAGACCTTCCTGAATGACCTCCAATGAGGTTATGCGCTGAATAGTTACACAAATGGATATGGAATAAGCAAATATAATAAATAAAAACAGGAAGCATCTCCAGTTTGGGTTCCTCTCCCCCTCCTCGATGAGATCAGCTTATCCAGCTGTTTTAATCAGACGTACAAATCTCACTCCGAGGAAGTTTCATAGGGGGTTTTTAGGGTCTCAAGAGCTTGATTTGGTGAGGAGGGTGTACAGAATCACCTAAGGAAGAACCTATGGTATTACAATTGAAATTAGGGCACTGCACCAGATTAACTCTAAACCCTGACCAGTGAGTGTAAAATTTCCATTGCCTTCTGACTCCGTGCAAGGGATGGGACTGTAGGCACCCCCACTGACCAGATTTCTCATCCATTTCAATTTTCAAGGTGATCGAAATCGAAAGTACAACGCAATCACCTGTTCAGTTTTCCATTTCAGATCTCCACCATAACCATGATGAGGACAGGACGTCATGCAGATGAGAGCCACTGCCAAATTTGAGCTGGAGATGGAGAGGGTGATAAAACAACAGCATAACATTGCCGCTAACATCAACCGCATTGACGGAAATAGTACCGACGGCATCGCAAGATCGCCTGAATCAAAGCTGTTGGCGCAAGAGACTCAAAGGTAAATCTTTCTATGAACTTTTGAAGATTTCTCAGGTTCTGATAGATAAGGTTCTTTATAGTCATGAGGTCTTTTTGCAGTTTCGAACCTGCGTCAAAAAAAAAATAGACAATATTCTAAGAAATCCATGTAACGAACCCGCCTCGCTGGCTGCGTACAAGGAGGCCGTCGTCGACGGTAGCGGACGATCATCATTGAGATCTTAAAAGACATATAAGAAAATGTAGACTTCCTGATACAATATCCTAAGAAATTTCGAGAGTGACAAACTGTTTTATGTGGTCAATTTCATGTATATGGGAATATCATTCACTCATTGCCGGTTTCATGGGAATAGTGTCTTCCCTACTTCCACAGTCGACCTTACAAAGATGGAGAATTTCCGGTCAGATGATTGAATGGGTACTTCATTGGAATTGTTCCTTCCGAGTCTATTCGTAATAAATATATCTGTCAAAGTAAGGAAGAAAAACGAATTCGGAGCGTGACCGTGCAAGGGTTGCGACCATGGAACGTCGTCCTTCTCCTGGGACATTGATTACTGGATCACATGTACAAAGGAAACCAAGAAAGCTCACCTATCACCGTACAGTAAGCCAGTACTAATGAAAACATCACTATTTAGAGTGTATGAGTTGGTACATTTTAGTTGTAGCATTTGTTAGATTTTAGAAAGATTCACAAGAAGTGAAGAACTTATTTTCAGCGACGGAGATGGAAATAAGGTCTTGCTGCTTGCCTGACTGCGGATATGAGAAAAGACAGTGAGAGAAAATGGTTCCTTCTATGTCCAAAAGCCCTGGTTCGCCTAAAACGGACAGCGATCCCTCATCCTGAGCTGAACCCAGAAGCTCCAGTGGAGTAGGACCTTGATATCCGGTGAGCAAGTTCCTCCTACTTCGTATTTGGACAATCAAAAAGTTGATGTCATATCATTAGAATCGGAAAGCTTTATCAATTCTTAAGCACGTCTACTACTTGAATAGCTTGTGTGTGGGCTACATAAGCTTGGACACTAACGGCTACTTCAACTTTCTTCGAGTTATAGGCACCGAAAGTATACCAGCAATGGCTCGAAAAGGCCCGAAAACCACCCAATTAATTGTCCAGGCAGAGGAAATGCGATCAGATCAAGCAAAAGTAGACCTTCAGGTTTATTGGGACTATCTGGGGAGTGTTCTGTTCATCTTTCTGATGTGGAAAGAGCAGTAGAATGAGAGAAGGGTGAAATAGGTGTAATTCGAAGAGGCGGCATTAGTCAAGTAGCTAAGCGAGAAAAAAGAGAAAACATATTGACAAATTAAGGCAGTAGCGGGTACCAAAAGGCAAAATTGAAGAGAAGTGGGAGAATTGACATACCTATACGAAAGATGGTCTTTTCTGGAGGTGAATCTAGACTGGTCGATCTATCAAGGCGAGACATTGTCAGATCACTGACGGAAGGTGGGGGCGTGGACATTAGGCGGCCATTAAGAACGAAAGTGGTGGTCGACGGGATGCCAGCTCACGTTGATGACATTGTCCCCAGATGATAATGCACCGAATACGAAGGACGACCACGTCGTCAATGACCAAGAGGAGGCACTTGGAAAGGGCACGGAAGTCAGCAAAAACCGATGAAACCAGTACCAGTTTATTAACTATGTGAATAGGCACGTACTCTCTTCCGTAGGGGGTATCTGAGCGGTACAGATGAGCCAGCTAAACGTTTTTGGGATCACTGGCTGCAGATCTTTTTCTGCAGCAATCGATGCTATACCCCTCTCAAAGCGGTATCAGCGCAAAACAAGGTCGCCGTTGAGAAAAGTTAAAAGAAAGCAGGATCGATTGCAATGGATGCTAACTGGAAACGAGACAAAGAGCGGAAGAAAAAAAAAGAAAATCAAGAAATTATGAGCATGGCCAAGTGTCGAAGAAAAGTCAGCCCACTCGGAAACCCTACGAGGCCCTAGCACTACCACTTGTTGATAGGAAACTTGAGATGAATCTTCTCAGTGCTCATCAGTCCTTTCTACAAAACAGCTTCCGCACTTGTTTCCCTTTCAAAATTCCGTTTTTTCAGCTGTAGTTTGTATGCGGTTTGGTCAGTGATCTTTGAACATCAGCGTAATGAGCATGAAAATGACTGTCCGATAGCTATTACCCCAAAAAAAAA
>UZAF01021108.1:3556-14621 GCA_900617895.1 Haemonchus placei | reverse complement strand
TACATACATACATACATACATACATACATACATACATACATACATAATCATGAAAGCAATCAAGCGGTGGCAATCGCAATAGTTAGGCATAAGAAAATCGCTAGATCTCTATGGAAGGGGCGATTGTCCTTCTTATTTCGAAGTGAAGATATAGGGCTTACAATAAATCACTTTGTAAAAGCCAGTACGACACGCGAAAACAATAGAAGCAGAGTCAGGGGTTGTATCTCTTTTCCCAAAGTGATGGTCAAATCTCAGTTAAATCAAAATCGAAATACTTACTTTTAGTACTGAAAGAGCCTGTACAAGTATAAACAGTTGTAGGTGGCATTTAACGTGTAATAATACAGAATGTACAGCGAATAGATGGAGAATATTTAATAGAGAGAGGGATTAGCCGCAACTAGTGAAGAGCTTAGGAAGATAAATAAACTCCCAAGGAAGCCAGAACATTAGACAATAACATGAGACGACCAGAATAAATGTTTCACATGTATTTCGTAGCAATCAGTAGTGAAATAATTCCATTCGAGGAGAACATACCATACTTGGTAATGGGCCAAAAGCCGCGCACGCGACACGCGCCGTAGAGTCGCCTATATTTTTGGATGCGATCATCGAGACGATATTTATTTACATCTGTAGCAGTTTGCACTTGTATACTAACAGCGACTACTGTAACTCTACGCTTACCTTTATTCAATTTCGAAGGCTGATTGTTGCGGTGATTTCATGTGTTTGAAAACTTGCGTTAGTTGGAGAGCTTAACCTATTGCGTACTGCAGTGTTTTGCGTTGGTTGGCGCATGTGCCCAGCGTTTTCTTCAGAATCGACGCACCGACGTGACTCGCGGCGTACAGCACACAGCCGCACATAGCGGTTTTTAGAAGGAATCGCAAAATATATGCTGTTCGAACTTTATTCGATCCCTAGCGTGATTCTTGAGCAAAACGCGGGACGCGGATACGAAGGGGTGTGCTGCACCATGTGCAGCACGCGGTACGCAAAGGGTTAACTTTCCAATTCAATTTGACCTCAGTGTTTTAAAAGAATTACATTACCTATAATACCTAACTGTCGCCTAAACTTACACCCCGAAAACACGCCGGGCGAGTTTTCGCGAGACATTTGTCAAGTCTCTGGATATTTGTTAACTATATGGCTTGTGAATCAAGCAATCCGTCGCGGAACCCACACAATCGACTCTCGTTTCATTTTGGTGCTACTTATGAATTGCTGTTGGAAGAAATGATGTCAAGGGTGTCCTCACCCATGAAAGATCCGAAATTAAGGAAAGAGGTGACAGTATACGTTGTTTGAAAGATAAGCGTCGTTTATAGGCTTTTCCACCGAGTAGAAACCTCCTCTAAATCACCGGCACTTGACAACATGAAGAAGTAGGGAGAAGCAAGATCTGCATTCTTACTGCTTCCTCCTCAAAGATTATCATGATACGGCAACCTCGAAGGAAATGATGTGGGTTTGATATCAGCGTAGTATAGTTGGTTTAATGTAGTCCTAGGTCACCACCGAAAGACGAAAGGCAGGAGCACACCGCTTCGCCTCACAAGACATTGTAGCACTGCACTGCACTGTCGTCCCGTTGATCATCCAAATCCTCGAGCGGGCGCCAGTAACGTCTCCATTCGTCCCTGTCACGAGCCAAAGTGGTCCAGTGAACCGTTCTCGCTTCAGGGACACGAGGTTCAACATTCCTTTCGTTCAGAGCTTTCGTGAAGAAGTCTGACCATCTCGTCGGCGGCCTTCCTGGTGTTCGTTTGATGTCCCGAGGGATCCAGTCAGTAACCGCCCTGGTCCAACGGCCATCACTATATCGCATAACGTGTCCGGCCCACCTGATCTTCGATTTCTTGGCGTGATCAACGGCATCCCTGATCTTCGTTCGGTGACGGAGCTCGGAACTCCGGATTCCCTTCTGCACTTGCGTGTATAGGGAAATTCCGAGCATCGTCCTTTCCAAAGCGCGTTGAATAACGCTGACAGCATGCTCATCCTGCTTTCGTAGAGTCCAGGTCTCCGAGGCGTACGTCAAAGCAGGAAGGACAGCAGTGTCGAAAAGGTGAGCGCGGAGCCGGATGTTCTTTGACATTGTATAAGACAAGACATTGTATAAGATAAAATTGGCTTTCAAATACACTGCCGTCATGAATGAATGTTCATTACTTGGCAGTTGCTACCCGGTGTCGGACGCTCCACTTCCCTTTTCAACCTAAAAACCATGCGAGGCTTTTGGAAACGGCATCAAGGAGGAGAAGGACTTCGAGAAAAAAAGTGTCATATCGCTTCGACCGCATTTAAGTGAAGTTATACCATTAGATCAGAGTGAAAAATGCACGGTATTCCCATTCAAAGTGAGTATGGTTGTAACTGATATTCTGCCTTTTAGTTTCTTTTTACTGATGTGCCTTTTCCTGTGACGCAGTCTTGGTTTTAAACATCACACCTTTTCAATCAAACGTTTTATAGTTGCATACTCTTACTGGATGGCTTATTAGTCAAAGGCAGTGTTCGCGATAATTTAATGGGCGGGTATGTCAATGACGTGTGTGCCTCTCATTCGATTTCACGTCAGACAGTCTGGCGTGACATCGAATGAGAGGCGGACACGTCACTGACATACCCGCCCATTGAATTATCGCGAACTCTGCCTTTAATGTAATGTAACCGAAATCATTTTATTGTGGGCTCTCTACACAGTGAACCGTTAAGGAACCGTTTTAGGTTACAGGCTATATGACATCTCGGAAGGAGGAGGCACAAAAGTTCACGAGAAGAGTTTTGCTTGAGGTCTTATCTTTTCAAAATTTTCCTCCCAAGATGTCATATAACCACTTCAAACAACGTATTTTGTCACCTTTTCCTTTACATTCGGATTTTTCATGTGTGCGGACACTCTTACCACAACTTCTTTGAATAGCAACTCAAACGAAGCGTCAAGGTGAAGCTGCAGTAAAGGCATGATGGCGTGGGTCCCGCAACGAACTAGATTCAAACAGTGGGTTCAGGGTGTAGGTTTAGGCGACAGTGATTTCCTATAGCCCTGATATCTACCTTATCTATATTTACCTATATTACCTGTATTTGCAAGCACATATTTGTACCTTTCACCTATTAAATTATTTGTCGTCCTTGGTTGGAAATTACTGGCGCTGTTTTGCTCTGTAGCCTTGAAACTAGCGCCAAAGCCGTAAATTAGGGTTAGAGTAGAGGAAAAATGCGGTGCGTGTCTGATTCTCGTCAAACTGTATATCTGGCTTCACTTCTTATCCTTCAAAGCAATACGATAATTTGATAATCGGGAAGGCGGAGGGACACGCATAACAGTGCAAACACATCGAGGAGTTAAAGGCACGATTCACGATAAAAAGTTACTGAGTTCTTCCTTTAGGAATACTCAGCGCCCCCTCCCCCGCATGGGTGGTAGAAGGGACCCTCTCGCTCCCACAATCTCGGCGCTCAGGGCATAGTGGAAGCCCCGCTACTGCCGTAGTTCGCTTTCCCGCCCCTCGATCGGTGTCACGTTAGACGAGTGTCGAGACAATACAGATTGCTATTATTCGTTCTAGGACCCACGCACAGCAGCTAATCGCCGAGTGATGAGGCGATGTTTTTCTCCCATTCTTTTTTCCCCTGTTTTTCTTTTTGCTGCCGCGATCCCTTTTTTAATTTCCTACTCCTAGAGGCTGAGAAAGGTGAGCTACTTCTGCTGTTACTAGTTTTTTTGTTTATTTATGCTTATAAGTGAATGAATTTTTGCTTACCATTGTCTGTTATTCGCACCAGGACCCACACGCGCGCAGTGAAATACACTATTGAGCTCGTCCGGACACCCCACTGTTCTTCATTTTTCTGGTTTCATTCCCGTCCAGTCCCCTTTTTAACGGTTTTTCGAAGCCTTTTTTCACTTTGGAAACACCGATGCACGCAGTTTCTTCACCTCAGTCGCACTAGTTTCGATCTTGTCTTCCATTTATCATCATAATCCGGACTACCCAAAATTATCGTGAACTGTGCCTTTAAGGTGGATGGAACATTCGTGTGTTCGGGGATGCGCACCACAGATTGCGTGGCGAAGCTCGTGACAATTTAAAGAACTTTAGCGCCTATCATTGGAGCTCAAACATGATGTAGAGCAGATTAGTAAGACCAGCTGACCAAAATAACCTACTCCAAGTTTGTTCCCCAATGATAGGTGCCAAAGTCGTCAAAAGCGCCACGAACCTCGCCACGCTATTTTCCGAGCGCATCCCGGGCGCACGGATATACCCATACCCGGGAATAAACCCAGCACTAAGGACCTGCAACCTTTAAACTGAACCTTAGGAGGGAATGAGCACCGGGGTAGGCGAGACATCTCACCCACCCCGCTGCTCCGACCCTCCTAAGGCTTATTTGAAAACTACACCACCCGAGCTAAAACCGCACGACAGCGCACGTTGAACGGTGTTTATACACGTTATACTAACGCCCCCCCCCCATATCATTTCCACTTAAGTGCGTGAGTTTAGGGCAGAGGAATGTTGTGCCTTCGTCTCTTGCATAGCCATGGAGCAAATTTATAATAGCATGTACGCTATGCCCTGTAATACTTTGTGTGTTATAGTATATATTGGGATTAAATATGTTATTAAGCCTGGAATAGTGTTTGTACTTTCCATCAAGATGTGGTAATTATGGGGAGTTGAGGGAAGCCAGCATGAGGAAGCAAAAGAAATTGACTTTAACACTGACTGGCCTCAAAATGCTTTTTTCTTCCTTCCTTCTTTCCTATTTCAGAATACAACAAATTTCTGAATCATGGCAGCGATATTTGTTCAGCTTAAACTTTCAGATCGATTAACCATCCATTTGCATACCCTCATTTTGTGGGCACGCAGTTGGGAAATGATAAAAATGAAGAATGGAAGAAGAAAACCCTGAAATAAGAAATGAAGAGGCACCACTGTCGAAACAAGTTGTGACAAGATCACGGGAAGCGAAACTATTCACATAAAATCATGCTTACGCTAATCCCCTCAATCAGTCTTCGAATTTGAATGAAAATAAGCGTAAGTTGCGGTACTTCTTAGAAAAACGTGATTGTAGAATTGCCACAGATGTGTAAATAAGTAGCACCGGAATAAACAAGAGTACCTCGTTATAGTGAGAATAGTTGAAAACACCTCTTCGCGAAAGAAGGCCGAAATCACTATCGAGTTGTCACTCTTCTCTCTGTAAAAAAAGAATAAGTAATACAAAGTAGATCCTTCTCTGTGTTATTCAGTGTCCCCCACCGTACCCTCTGGAAACAGCAGCGAAAACTCAGTAGGGGCGCTCGGCTCTAACAGAAACCCGGAGACAAGCACAGCAGTTGAAGACTGGATTAAACGGGAGTGTTAGACGAGGGCAGAAAAATAAGCGCAGTCGCCATTATTGAAGGGAGTGAGTGTAAGCAGTCCGTCGGCCGTTGGAATTACGACTGCTAGCTCGCGTCGGGACTCACCGCTCGGTTACTGAGTGCCCATTCAAAATTTTCGTTTTTTATCGCAAATAGAGGAAGGTCCGACTCCTATCCATTAAAATAGAGGATACAAGAGTTGAACAGAAAAAACAAGAAAAAGAGCGTAAACAATCATAAAATAAATTGAGAAAAACACCCCTGCTCACTACTACATGCTAGAATTGAGCAAAAAGTCGGTAGAAGATTAATAAAGAACTAATCACCTTTTCCGGGCAGAAATCGTTGCCAAGAGTTTTGCAGCCTGCTCATAGATATTACCTTCCGCTGTGCACAAGTAACGAGTCACCGTGTCAACAATTCGTACAAGTTGATTTTCTATCGGCTGAGAAAGCATGCAACTACACACCTCAATCAACCATCCAAAAATATTCCTTGCAGCTAGCAAGTTCGCCTCATCTGAAAATAATATATTCAGCGAAATAGAGTTGCTAAAGAGCACAGATTCAGGGGGGGGGGGGGGGAATCTGGTGACTACGCGCAAAAGTTCCACTACAAAAGCAATTTTCTTGATTGCGAGGTGAGCGATAATTGCATATTTTGCATCTCAGTTGTGCTCGACTTAGTACTTGCACACCCAAGGCATGCATAGAAGGATAGTAGTCACTCAGAGAGTTCGGCTGGCACAATAGGCGTGACGGAACCGGGCACGAAAGTCACGGTCATTTTAAGAATTGGGGCTAACAGCAGACCATTTCTTCAATTATCCCATGCTAGCGGGTCAGAAACTTTGTTTGCAATGCTGAGAGAACGGGAAGACTTCGATGTAATTCATTAGCCCAGAACAGATAGATCACACATCGGTCATGGGTTGACCATCGCCTCACTGCGGCTAACGTAGCCGCTGAGTGGCAATGGCACCATTGCTAGTCGGCAGCAGACTTGAGGGCACCCGAATGATTCTGTTTATGGTAGGCGTCAGAACAAAAAGCGGTTCATCAAATTTCAAATTTCAAATTTATTACACGCTAACACACATGTAATAGAGCGAACAACAGAGAAAATAAATAAATCTCAAGGAAGCAAAAGAAGAGGAACAGCTAAAGGCACGCGAAAAATACAGCGTGAATATCAACTTACTAGTAACGAGGAAGTAATTAAAGTTAAGAGTTAACGATCTAACAGCTTTTTGAAGCCAGTATGAGAATCTAGCACAGTAATCTTTTTGCTAATTTTGGAAATCAGACTCAGCCCAAAAGATGAAGAAGTTGCTACTGGAACTGAAAGAATTGTGAAAGGTGGAAGAACATGGTCGACGAAGAAAAATTTTAAGTGATTGACCCCTTTTTGAGGACGGATATAATTTAAAGAAATCTTCAGATTTAAGATCAACAAAGCCATGGAGAATCTTGAAAACTATTAAAAGATCATTCTCTCTTCGTCTGAGCTAAATGGAGCTTAAATTAGGAAAATTTTCCTCATGATACTACGTGGAATGCTGCGCTAAGTGAAACCCAACGAACGGAGGGACACCGTCCATATGAAGCTATTTTGAACTTTTGCGATCCGGTCCGTCAAGGCCTTCTTACTAGAAGAGAAAACGCATGTACCATATTCAAGCATGGGTCTAACACAAGTTTTACATGCCTAAATGAGAAGCTGTAAATCCATAGAGCACAGAGATTTCAACAAAAGAAAAAGGCGGCTTTTCGCCTCATTGACAATATTCCTACAATGCCCATCAGTCCAAAAAGTAGGAGAGCTACAGTGGAGTTCGCGCACTGTCACTTCAACTGAACGTCGACTGACTGCAGAAGAGTTACTCCTACAGACCGGAGCAAGATAAATTAGTTTGGAAGCGATGTCTGTGGTGGACGACGTCCACCTGAGGAAATGTTCAATGAAAATACACCCCATCTACAACCAAGCATATTGGAGGAAGTGTGATGATATACGGTGCCTTCTCCTCGAACGAAATGGGCCCTATTTTGAAAATTGACGGCATGGTGACAGGTGAGTAGCACAAAACATGACGGTCGACATCGTCTCGCCGTGGGCACAGCATCACGTGCCAGTAGGATAGATCCTGCAGCGTGATCCGAAACACTTCTAACAGTTGTGAAGGCGGCCCTCATCAAACAGCGAACCATACTTCTGGAGAGGTCAAGTCAGTCATCGGATCTGAATTCTATAGAGCACATGTGGGGTTTCGAGCAAACGTTGTAAAAACAGTGAAGAAAATTTTGCTTAATAGGCGAAGGAGGGAACGTCACCAGTGTCTACCATTCAAAAACTAATCGACTGGATGCCTTCCCATTGCGATGCTGTCATCATCAGAAGTCAAGGCTTTATAGCCGAACACCGATGTTTTTGATGTTTTACATGTTGCTCTTCCGAAATAAAGCGGTTTTTATTAGGTCAATGCTATCTGTATTCCCACTGAAGTTGAGTTAAACCTCACTAACGCACCGTGAACAATAGCAAATTGGAGTTCAGTAACGGTAAGTATTCATGATATGCCTTTGATTACCATACTAAAATTTCATATGATTTTAAGAAGTAGGAAAAAAGTTATAATTGGAAAAGCGTTTCACCGAAGACTTTTGGCCGCTAACTATATTATATACTATGTAAACTACATTATATGTATACTATATATATGGGGTAACGGAACTTCTCCCCTATCGCGGCATTCTCCCTTGCGGCATGCGGCAAATGTCACTGCAATTACCGTACTCGCCCCGCCTCCCGCCAATCGATAGGACGCGATATTTTTCGTTGACTGGCTTGCTTTTCCATTGGACTTGATCGTTTTTTCTTCTGTTTCTTTTTAGTTTTCATGTTTATTAGACTTGATTAATTAAAATGACTCCTAAATAAACGACGATGAAGACCGCATTGGAATTGAAAAGAGCGGCCAGCCAATTCAAACAATTAAAGGTCTCCCTAAATCACAAATTGCGCGCTCCAATCTTCCATCGCAACCCTGCGACAGGCGGCGGGTGCGGCGGACGCCGTGTTAGGGGAAAAGTTCCCGGAGCCATATATATGTATATATAACGTTTATATAGGATGTGAATCCAGTTGGGCTACGCACGCCAATGCGTGCACCACATGCCTACTACCGCTTACCTACGACTTGTTAGAGGACCTATATGAACAGTATCGGTTGACTTCCCATTTCATAACGGTTTCCTCACCACCTCATGTGACTTCACACTCTTCGTCGTGCCTAGGCAACTTTCGGAAGGACGCACAAACGGGCTTACAAACAGACACACAAAATTACCGCTTTGTACATAGAGACAGTCGGACCGTACGGCTAACGCCGAGCTTCCCTCATTCTTATAATAGTTGTGATGAACGGCAAACAGCACACTCCTTCTTTGGAACGAATGATACTTTTCGGAACACGAAGTTCGACAGAGGAACAATAAGGCATGCAAACGACATTCAAAATGTGCCGATGCCTATGCCTTTGATTAAACCTGCCTGTCTCGATCTGTTGCTGTTGAGGTTAAAAATAATGACCCATTGAAGACTTGACCGTTAGGCAAATGTTGCCGAGTCATAATAATACCGTTATCAGATGTCGTTATGAATGTAGCTCCTTTTCTCTACATATAGATTATTAAATGAGAATCCAGGATTGTTAGTGATCGGATAAGCTTTGCCATGAATGATATCAGAGCAGAGAGGAATCGTGATCCTCCATTGGATCGCAAACTTCGTTGGGTAGCGGTCGTAAGCAAGAAGTGAACCAAATTTCATATCTTCATCCCTATCAGTGCAGTTACCCTTCTTGTCGAATGAAACATATCAAAGAATCAAAGCTAGATCGTAAATAACAAAGGCGCTAGGATTCAATTGGTGCTTGGATCTTGTTCTCTAAGGTCTCCTCTATCGTCAGTGTTTCCATCCTACCCCCTCTACTCCTACTGATTTTGCTCTCCAAGTCCACAGGATCAGGAGTTATAGATTTCCGACCAATCATTTATCTCGCACAAACCCCGCTCCCAGTGAGCGGAGTCTGGTCCTACTACCAACCATAAGTGTTCGCATACCGCCCCCTGTCTTTCTACTAAGTTTGAGCGCCCTAGAGCCGATTCGCGCACATTCCGCCTTCTATGGGAGGCGTCCGGTCCTGTCACCCACCAAATGTGTTCACGCCCTGCCTCGGGTACTCTTACTGAATTTGAACGTCCTAGGTCCACGGGGACAGGAATTATGAATTTCCGTACAAACAGACAGACGGACGGACAGACTGACAGAGGCGAGCGCTTTGTATGAAGTGAGGAAGTTTTGCCCATGACATCACCCAATCCTGTGCATGTCCCACCCTTGAAGGAGGAGCTTTGCTAAGCTCGAATGTGTTCTTCTGATCTTGCCCAATGCCCAACCCATCCCAGACTTGACCCGACTCATGCAGGTGCTTCCTAAGGTAATATCGAATTTCTGTACAATTGAACGAACAAGCAAACAATTAGACGCAAGCGCTTCACATATGATGAGCTGTCGTATAGATTTCGCCTATGTTTCAAATTTGGAAAACCTTCATGTAGCCACTGAGGTATTATGAAGTGGATAGTTCTTTGGAGTGCGCATCTGTGAGCGAAATTCACACTTAAAATTAGAAATTTCGATTACATTAGATTTCTACGGATCTCTATGGATTTCTGATTATGTTTCCATGGAAAATTACGCGTCTAGTCTGGAAAATAGATCAAACGCCGAAGGTATTTTCGGTAAAAATCCTTCGTTAGCAAAAAGTTTTTTTGTCCACGAAGCCAAACCTCTTTCCTCCCTCAGTTGGCTGCGAACGGATAGATGAATCGTCCATAGTTGGGGATGTAGCACGACGGTAAATAGCCAGAAGAACGTTTGGTGTATAAGAACTACGTGATAATCCCCTATTTGAGCGATCTGATGCCGCATTGTTGAAATCTCTTGACACTAATAGGTGATCGTGGAGTTGTTCCCATTCTAATCTCCTCTACAGGGTGCGCCAAAATTACCTGCTCAAATATTCACCGCTGTAAAATCGGTTAAAAGATAGATTGAGGACTAATTTTTTTACAACATTTTATTTACATCAAGTCATTACACACAGTCAATTCAAATCTCGGAAATCCCTCCACGGGCTCGGACACAGGCCCTCAGACGTGAGGGGAAGTCGTCCACTGTGGCGCGAAGATACTCCAAAGGTATTTCTTCCCATGCTCTGAGCAGGTCCCTCTTCAGCGAATCGATTGAGTGATGTTGCATCGAGCAGGCCTTGCTCTCCAATAGCGACCATACGGAATAATCCATTGGATTCAGATCAGGGCTATTAGATGGCCATTCCTGAGCACTGATAAATCATGGGAGGGTGTCTCGGCACCACTGCTGCGTCACCTTCACTCTATGAGCCGGTGCTGAATCTTGTTGGAACACGAACGGTCTAGAGCCGAAGTGACATTGTGTCCAGGGAAGCAAGGTGTTTTTCAGCACGCTCTCTAAGTAGACTTCCGTATTGATTTTAACATCGCTGTCGATGAAAACCAGCGGGGACTTCGCTTTGTAGGTGATCGCTGCCCAAACCATGATTTTTTCTGCATGCCCAGAGCT
>UZAF01021105.1:4107-14638 GCA_900617895.1 Haemonchus placei | reverse complement strand
GGGGGGCGGGCGAACAAAGTTTTGGGCCGCTAATTCATAATTCCTGTCCCCGTGCACCCAGAGCGTTCAAAATTGGTGGGATTACACTTTTCGTACTACCAGTGGAACCTCAGCATATTAGTAATTTATGTAGGATATGAGAGGATCGTAGGTACTCGGTGACGAGGACTGATCATAACTGATAAGAGAAGATAAGGGATCTAAGGGAGGCCATCCACCGATCGAAATCCTAACGTCTCCAATATCTACGATGTAGCTTTGACCGTTCAGTATGTTTCATTCGATAAGACGGTATGGTAGAGCAGGGTGATCGAAGTGAGTGGTAAGTACAGTGAACGGGACCCTCTACGGCACTACTCTAAGCAGATTAGAACTTTGTTAATTTCTTACAAATAGATTACTACCGCTACCCAGCAAGATTTGTGATTCAATGAAGGGTCCTCTTTGGTCGATATCTTTTGCGACAAAACTTAACCGAGCACCAATAATCTGGAATCCTCAACTAATGATATCTCCGTTAAGAAAAGGGTCCATTGATGAAGAACATCTGATAACGGTGTTATCTTCACTCAGAAGATCTCCACAGCATCATCCTTGATTGTCTAACAGTTGGATTTTTGATGGGTATTCATTTCTAAGAAAGAGAGCAAAAGTTCGAGACTTCCTATCAAAGGCGTAAGCACGAACTTTAACAGAATACCATTTGCACTGCCCTGTTATTCCTGTGTCAAATTTCTTGTACAGGAAACTATCATTTGTTTCAAAAAAAGGAGTGGAGAGTTAATCTTACTACAACTTTATCAAAGGATCCGGGAAGCTTTCGATACTGCTGTGTCAAAGATGGATTTCGAGCTCTGTTTCAGTCCCATACTCTTACTCATCTAAACAGCGGAAAAAACTTCGAAACTTTAAACTTTTGGAGAGGGAAAAAAATTCTTCAGTTCAACATTTTTCGGGATAGGGTGTTTGACACAAGATGGAGGAGAGCCTGGCGTTAGCCGGGCGATCCGACTGGTATCAAGCTAAACAAGATTCCCTGCATGGGATGTCCCTTTGACTATTTGAACGGCACTTTGGTACAATAAAGGAGTAGCCATTTTTCAGAGCTAGAATGTAACGATTAGCGAAAAAAACTTATAAGTTAATTTTTAGGTGTACTATTTATGGGTTTATTTAATTGTTTAGTCCAGTTTTAGTTTAATCTAGTTCGATGTGCACAGAACGGAAATCCTTCACTATCGGACAGCCTCTCAGCCGACTATAGAAGCCTCTTCGCAACTTACCATGTCAAATGTCATAGAGAGTTCTTGACGTCACGACAAGACATATAATAAGGTCACACGAATGTGTTGAACAGTAATCTGAACACACCTAGGCGCTGCGCCATCACTATGGATTTGCCCGAAAAGGAACCTCGATGATCTTTTTTTGACAGGGTTCGTCTTTGCCGACGCTGGTTTTGATGTATGGATGGGAAATATGCGTGGCAACATGTACTCGAAAAAACACACTCACCTCGATCCAGACGAAGATAGATTTTGGAACTTTACGTGAACCTTCAACCACCTTAGTCTTCGCAATTTTAGTACCTGAAATTGACTTCAGCTCATTTCAGTTGGGCCAGAATGGCTGAATACGATCTCCCAGCGATGATCGATCGAGTACTGAACATCTCCGGTCAGCCGTATGTTTACTACGTTGGTCACTCACAAGGTAGTCTCACGATGCTCGCCAAGCTTTCCACTGACCCGTCTTTTTGTCAAAAGGTGAGTACAGTCAAAAGATTCTCCCTTGAAGGATTCAAAGGCCAAAATCTCAGATCAAAATTATGTTCGCCTTGGCCCCAGCTGTATTCGTTACACACACCAAAGGTCTAATGAAGGTGTTGGCAACCGAGAACTCACCAGAATTTGATGTTAGTCTATTTGAGCAAGACTTTCACTATTTTCACATTTTTAAGCTCTGTAATTTTATTTATTAGTGTACTTACATCATAGGTCTGGATAGGGAAGTTTGGATCAGGTCAGTTCTCCCTCAGCGACTCCTTGATGAGTTATTTCAAGCCATCGTACTGTGACAAGGAATTTCAACGCAAACTCTGCAAGAAACTCTTGTTTAAGATTGGTGGCCCAAGTAAGAAAGTTATAGATACGGTGAGTATGAACTAAGGTCAAATTTTAAAACCGGTTGTTCAAGTTAGTTTTCTCATCCGTAGAAACAATAGCGGGGGATGCGTATGGCGCACTATGACACATGCATGGCCGAAGGATCGATTCCCAGAATGTTGACTAGGACCTCTTCCCATTGGTGTTTCACGGAGCAGTTGGGAATCCTCTCCGAATCACCGCAAGAGAGTAATGTTATTGACTAGGGCAGATCGCACACATTTTTGGTGACTCGGCAAAAATCATCAACGCCGGCAGGAAAATAATGCTCCATACACTATAAAGCCTTAACTTCGCGGCATCCGAATTCTACTTATTTCGGTCTTTGAGAAGTCTATCAATGAGAAAACTTCATCCATGCTAAAATATCAAATCTTATGTGATCCACTTCTTTGGCCAGGAAAGCGGAAGTTCTGCGATGATGCGAGCTATGAGATCAACACAAGGACGCAAAAATGAACCAAACAAAACTGGGAACTATCGTTGATTAAAATTTTTCAATAGTAGAAAAGCTTCTTCAGTGAAACGCCAAAAAATCGTAGTTACTTTCCGAACCACCTAATAATTCCTGGTAATCCAGCCAAAGTTGAGCATGGAAAAGTCATAATGAGATCCAGAAGAAAGGCGATGGATCAGGAACCCTTGTTGGAGCTACACGAGATCCATTAACGCCTAACACCCAAATCATCCCTCATCGAAATATGTAAACGAATACGAACACTAAGCTAGGATAGCACATATCAATATACGATCCATTGCATGGGCCCTGAACGCAATAAGCAAGTTCAAACGATAACTTCAAAATAAAGTTGAGCGCATTCTTCATAGGCCAGTACCGAGCAGAGAATTCAGAAACGAATTTCCGTCTATCTATCTCATTTCCCTGCTGGTACATCATCCCTGAATGTCCTACACTGGGTTCAAATGGGCAAAACGGGATGCTTGTCTCGATTGGACTACGGAGAGAAAATGAATATGGAGATATACGGGCAGGTATGGCAGTTTCTTGACCCTAATCTCAGGCATCAAGCCTCCCAATTTCAGGAGTCTCCTCCCTCATATGACTTTAGGAAAATTCTCCACGTTCCCATCCACATTTTTTCGGGTGGAAATGATTGGATTGCTGACGATTACGACATAAGAACATACTTGGTTCCTCTTATAGAACCTCTTGTCAAGGTAAGGAGGCTCTGTAAAGTTTTATTAGGTTGAGTCATAAGTCCTCGGACAATTGATAATGATTATATTTATCTTACAATTTCAAACGACAATTGGGAATTATTTGAAATGCGCCCCATTGGCATCGATGATCTCCTGCTAACGCTTGGGCAAATCGTAAATGCCCTTGCTTCAGAACGCTCGGGCTGGCCTTTGATGAACTGCTCGAGTGCCATTTTGATGTCGTGGCGGGCTTGAAAGTCTTGGCCATCCAGATGACATTGAAGATGGTGGTAATACGAAGGAGCCAAGTCTAGGGAATATGGTGGGTGTGGTAAAAGTGACCAACCGAAATTCATTAGTTCAGTTTTGCTCGATCTTGCAATCTGCGGCCGAGCGTTGTCGTGCTGGAAGTGAACTTTGTGCTGCTGTGGACGTGCAGCTCTGAGATTCGCCTTCAAATTCCTCAGTTGCTTAGAGGCACGGTTCACGATAAAAAGGTTACTGAGTTCCTCCTTTAGGAATACTCAGCAATGGGTTGTAGAAGGGACCCTCTCACGCCCACAATCTTGGCGCTTAGGGCATAGTGGAAGCCCGCTGCTGCCGTAGTTCGCTTTCCCGCCCTTCGATCGGTGCCACGTTAGACGAGTGTCGAGACAATACATATTGCTATTATTCGTTCTGAAACCCACGCACAATCAGCTAATCGCCGAGTGATGAGGCGATGTTTTTCCCCCATTCTTTTTCCTCTGTTTTTCTTTTTGCTGCCGCGATCCCTTATCTAATTTCCTAGTCCTAGAGGCTGAAAAAGGTGAGCTACTTTTGCTGTTACCAGCGTTTTTTGTTTATTTATGCTTATAAGTGAATGAATTTTTGCTTACCATTGTCTGTTATTCGCACCAGGACCCACACGCGCGCAGTGAAACACATTGTTTATCTCGTCCTGACGCCCCACTCTTCATTTTCCTGTTTCATTCTCGTCCAGCCCCCTGTTTAACGGTTTTTCGAAGCTTTTTTCACTTTGGAAACACCGATGCATGCTGTTTCTTCACCTCAGTCGCACTAGTTTCGACCTTTTCTTCCATTTTTCATCATAATCTGGATTACCCAAAATTATCGTGAACTGTGCCTTTAATGTAGATGTCTGCAGTCACTGTACATCATTCGTCTAGCAGCTCCCAGTATTCGACACCGTGGACGCTCCACCAGATGCAGAGCAGAACCTTCTTGGCGTGTACGTTGGGTTTAGGGAAGTCTTCTACATCCGCACCTTTGTCAACCCATTGAGCACGCCAGTGAGCGTTAGAGTAGAGAATCCACTTCTCATCCCCGGTAACCCGGCTCTCGAGCAACGTGTGGGTGCGCTTGAGCGTGAGGAGAGAAAGTGCCATGTTGGCGCGGTGGTCCATGTCATACTGCTGCAAAGCATGAGGCACTATCGACCGAGCTTTTGCACCTTGCCGATTGACTTCAATCCACGAACAACTGTGGACTGATTCATCTCAAGAGTGACTGCCAGTTCACGAGTAGTTTGATACGGATCGGCTTCCACCTGGCTCCGCAGCAGGTCCAAACCCAACTCCATTAGGCGTCCCGGACGGTCTTCATTTTCGATGGAATAGTCGCCCGACGCGAACTTTGCATGCAACTTGTAAATTGTGCTTCTGCCAGGGGCGTCCTCCTTATAAACTTCCTTCATACGTCTATCGATCTCTGCGGGTTTTTTGTCAAGTAAAAAAAGAAATAGGATGGTGTTGCGGAGGTGGAATTGCGACGGCTCGAAATCATGGGGCATGGTTGAAGGAAAGGAAACAAGTATGTTCATTAGTCTGTATTTGGAAGAGCTTTCAATACTCTGACGATGCCTGGCCCGTCCATTTCCGTCAACTCTTTCCCCAGTTATGATCTCTAAAAATCATCACTTTAACATTGTCCGAGGAATTATGACTCAACCTAATAGTTACCTATTGATTCAATCAAAATGCTCTTTTCAGAGCAACACACACCTGCCTGAATACAATCATTTCGATTTCACTTGGGGTACACATGCAGCCGACGACGTCCACAGACCCATAGTGGGCATCATTCGGGAAAGTTTTCGATTACAGTCGGAAGGAAATTGCTCCCATGTTCAATGATCTCCAGAAAAAGCTCTTCGATTAAATTTTTATTATCGAATGAAGAATGGTTTTCGGAGTTTGTTACTATGCGATGTAATGTCTTTGATCATCCGCTTTTGTGTGATCCGCAGAATCGAGATCCTTTCCAGGCTATCCTAGCTTTAACCGTCCTAGTTCAGTTTTCACCTCAATTTACCGGGAATGTCGTGATTCCAACTCATTATACCGATCGAATCTACTTTCTAACGCTCTCGAAGATCCAAAAGAAGGATAAACTCTCCATACATTCAAAAATTAGCCATCCCCTGTTGGATCATCGATGGTTCGAACAAAATGGTATCCTCCGCTAATACACAAGCCTCATGTCCATTTCTATATTAACCCATAGCTCAAAATTTCACGATTTCGGTTTCGCGATCGATTTATTTGATAATACGTCCCGACAATCTTCTGAAAAAAACTGAAAAAACAAAGAAAAAAGGTAAAGAAGTACTACGTAGCCGATATCGATTAGTATGTTGTGGCCGGTGGAATCTCAGTTCCCATTACAATATTCGAGACCTGCTCTAAGTAACCCAACCTCAAGCAGAATATTTAGTACCGATGGAAGGTTCGGAAAACTTCAATTCCAATGATGCTAAGCTCTGACCCGATCCATAATGCGTCTTTCACCTTTCTGGATTCATCACAAAACTTGTAGTTCGCTGCTGTGCTTCGTCCCTTTTTGACGTTTCTTCTTATGACTTAGCATTTCCCCACCATTTTTTATGGCCGGGTAAGAAATAAACAAATGATCGAAAATATGTAGACCCATGAAAATGAAAAGGACGATGCTCGGAATTTCCCTATACACGGAAGTGCCAAAGGGAATCCGGAGTTCCGAGTTCCATCATCGAACGAAGACCAAGAATGCCGTTGATTACGCCAAGAAATCGAAGATCAGGTGGGCCGGACACGTTATGCGATATAGTGATGGCCGTTGTACCAGGGCGGTTACTGGCTGGATCCCTCGGAACATCAAACTAACTTCCAACTCCAACGAGGTGGTCAGACTTCTACACAAAAGCTCTGAACGGAAGGAATGCTGATCCTCGTGTCCCTGAAGCGAGGACGACTCACTGGACCACTCTGGCTCGTGATAGTGACGAATGGAGACGTTACTGCAGCCGCTCGAGAAAATCGATGATCAACGGGACGACAGGTGACAGGTGACAGGGGTGTGGGACGTTAGTCTCGACTGATATTGCTTCGCGTTGAGGTGCGAAGTGACCTCAATCGTAACTAAGCTCATCTTAATTACGCGCCTTCCCCTGGTCGTAACTAACCTCATCTTACTTGTGAGAGTTATGGCGAATGATGAGAAAATGAAACTTCAAGAAAATCAGTTTTTCAACGTAAAACTTCCATGGTCTTTGGTTCAAAAAGTTCTATTACCATGCAAGATGATAGAAATTTCAACAAAAAAAATCCAATAAAATGTAAAGAAAAATTTTCTAATTTTTCTAATAGGAATTATCTTAAAGATAATAATTGAACAATTCAGATGGTCTTGTTCGTAACGAATTGGGACATCTCTATGCAAGCCATACGGGTTGGAGCGGTTGGGTAGGTTGCGTCGTACGGAAGTATCATAGTGAAAGGGTTGGACGCGGAATGAAGCTGCGCTGAAGCTGAAGGGTACCCCGTGAAATCTCGGAAGTAGTAGAAAGTGTCGTCAGAATACATGGTGAGGTACTAAACAAGATAGTTGTATATAAATCGCTCACCCACCAGCCTAAATAGTAGCTGATGACCACTCTTCGATGTGCTGAATTTAGCCTGAAGTATTGTAATATTCCGTGAAAAGTGTGGAATTGCCTAACTGATCAGCCAGCGGGCGTTCAATGGCCTTTCAAACACGAGATGCCCCAATATACAACATCTACGTCGCTCCTGTAAATGTTGTTTGATGTCACAGATGAGTGAAAATCAAAAAAGACCAAAAGAATGTTTTTTACATCTTACACGGATTTCATTTTTATGAATATCGAATGTTTCTATTGCTTAAGGTAATAAAACTCTTTAAACCAAAGACCAGAAAACTTTACGTTGAAAAAATAATTTCTTTGCAGTTTCATTTTCTCATCATTCATCATCACTCTCATAAGTAAGATGAGGTTAGTTACGATCGAGGGGAGGCGCGTAATTAAGATAAGGTTAGTCACGATTGAGGTCACGTCGCACCTCGGCGCGAAGTAATGTCAGTCGAGACTAACGTCGCACACCCCAGGTGACAGAACTAAGAGGGGCAAGCCCTATTACCCTCCACGGCAGAAGCTCCTATATGCAATCGAATCGGATGTGTAAATCTTGTAAAGCGCCAGTTTCGGCAAGAGTCCGCCATACATGTAACTTTGATTTGAAGATGCCGATTTCTCATAACAATCTGATGGAATAGGAAAAGTGGGGGAATCTGGCAGATTTGGTCCTAGTTGACTGAAAACCTTCTGTAGTACCCTTACCTTTGAAACATCCCTAGTCCTTCCTAATAATAGAGTTAACCCAAATTCACTGGCTTTTGTATTTTAAAACGATTAAATAAACGTAGAAGAGAACTGGATGGATGGTTCCAAGAGACCAATATCCGCTCTTCCAACTTTCCGTAGTCAGGTTTCTTTTTTGTTGAGGCTGGTTTTGATGCCTAGATGGAAAATATACGTGGGAACAGACATTCGGCCAGTTGCAATATTCAGCAGTTTCTGCAAATGCAAGTGAGCCTACATTTCGACCCTCAGACGGAGAATAATTTATACCCTTTCCAGCTGACAATGAGACCGAATGGCTCAGTACGACTTGGCGGCGATGATCGATAAAGCGCTCATCTTCTCTGGGCAGCCGAATGTCTATCACGTCGGCCATTCGCAGGGTGGCCTTGCGATGTTCGTCAAACTTTCTGGGGACTTTTCCTTTTCCAGGAAGGTCTGCCCACTCGGGTACCAAAACCTAGTAGGATCAAGTTTTACTTAGTCCTAATCAACTACTGTAGCTCTTTCTCAATTGTGTTACTAAACAGAAATCAGAAAATATACTAACAATAAGCATGCTGGTACAACACGCATTCCCCTTAGATTATAAAAAGAAGGAATTACATTGACGGAAATGAATTCTAGAGTCGCAAACGCTCCTTCACTCATACTTTTCAGTCGTAATCGAAATTTCAATATGTGTAGCATGGGTGCATTGTGAATATTTACCACTGCAAAGCTGCAGTGTGATCATGTTCCAGATATCGCAAAGAGCTTGAACTCAAAATCTACTGGAAATACGGATAATGGTCCTTCTGATATTTCTTTCTTTTTTGCCATATGTCAAGTGTATGTGCGCTAATGCTGAATACAATAGAGGAGAAAAACTCACACCAGGTGCAAATAACTGCAGACGTCGCTAACTTTGCTTTCAGCGATCTAACTATCACAACAAACACTTCCTCTTAGTTGCGTGGATACTGCTGCTTTAAAGTTGAGTAGTGTTGAACGATGTGAAAAATGCCTCCTTGAACATATCAAAACTCGCGCGATTTGCTACACTGAGAAAAAAGTAACGGCCAAAAAAGGATTTGGTTGAATGCTTTGGAGAGCTACTTTATCTCAATTACCTGCATGCACATCATATATAAACATCCCTAACTGGGTTCAAATGATCACTACAGGAACCGCGACCGAATTTTATTAGGGCTAGGGAACGTATTAATATATATGTATGATAGTCACATAAGGACAGATATATTTATCTGGAATCGTCTACATTCTGTTTTTGAGCGAGACGAGCATTTTTCCCGCCTCAATCAAAACCAGAATGTAGATGATTTCAGATAATTTCCCCTCCATATAATCTTCAAAATATTCCCAATGTCCCGTTTATATCTTTTCGGGAAATAATGACTGGATGCTGACGAGTACGACATCAGGACATACGTGATACCTCTTTTAGTACCTCGTAGTCAGGTGACTGCTCAAAGTCTGCAATAATGGCAAATATCTAACTACTCCTAGGTGAACGCCTATCTGCCTGAATACAATCATTTCGACATCGCGTGGGGTCTAAATGCAGCCGACGATTCTACAAACATATAATATAACGAGTCTTATCCACGAAAGCTCCTATTCGAACAGCAACTGTTTCAAATACCAATATATGTATTGCCTTAAAGAATATGCAGATCCGTTAAGTGTATAAATTATAAAAGCTATTTCCCTATTTTTGCAGTGAGTGCATGTACAGAGGGAGCTGAGAGGCTAGAACCTGTATTTCGTCTTGACGCGAACACAGAATCTAATTTCGTCCGCATTCAGCATTCATTCACAATTGTTCTCTTCAGAACTCCCGTCATAGGCTGCTTTCATAGTCCGCCGGCACGCCGACCAGTCGGCGCGCTGGAGTGTCGGCCGGCGTGCCAGGCGAGGCAGTGCTAGGGGGGAGGAGGGAGGCAGACGTTCGGTCGAAGGGCTGAAAACAAAGAAGAACAAGATCAAAAACCAAACAACGAGGGGCTTGTACAAATGGGTTTTTGATCTTGTCTCTCTTTCTTTACAGCCCTTCGAAGGGGCTGACCGACCGTCTGCCTCCCCCCTAGCACTACCTCGCCTAGCACGCCGGCCGGCCGGCGGACTATGAAAGCAGCCATAGAGGCTTAAGCTTTGATACAGCTCCGATATAATATTCATTATGAGCGAATTTTCGCCCAAATACCTCGACATCTAAAGTCTTTAGCCTTTGTCGTCAAAGAATCCCGATTCTAACCAAGAAAGGGTTTCAACTTGCCGTGGAACTTTGAGTCGAGACCTACAGTACTCGCCACTCCAAAATTCACGAGAATACCGCGAATTCGCGTCTTTTTGTCCTTTCTTTATAAATCGCTTCAAAATAAAGTAATAAAGTAATAATAAATAAAGTAGCCCGTTTTCTGCAGATCTTGCTCCCACTCAAACAATTGTTCAAGCCCCCCCCTCCCACCTTTTCACCACCGCCCCAAAACTCCCATTCAAACTGCCCCATATTCCCGCCACTACAGTACTCCGTCCCCTGCAGATCTTACCTCCCCCCCCCCCC
>UZAF01021102.1:0-14656 GCA_900617895.1 Haemonchus placei | reverse complement strand
ATGCAGTAGCTCATTAGCTTCCGAAGGAAGATTTGGGTAGACTCAACCGAATCCAACAAAAGGTCGACTTTGCCCGCCCCTTAGGCATGACCCCGCCCACTAGTTGCAGGGGATTGCCAGGCAATTGTCTTTGTTATAATTCAGAGGGGTGCTTAGTAGTGATCACTTGTACGGTCCCATCTCGAATCGATATACGATCATCGATTGATCAGAATTACGGAAGTAGGAACCTATGATATGACCTGTATTACATGAGCGCTATCAGCGCTACCATCACACTTTTGAATTTACTTCCAACTCCCCGTACACTTTAGTTTGGGTAGGTTTTCTGTACTACTGTTACAATAGGGACTCCCTTATGGGGAACACGTGCAGACAGACACGACAAGCGGACCGACACACCAAGTTACTGCTTTGTATTGGAGGGCAGTTGGAAGGATAAAGGGTAAAAGTTTTTGGCGGTTGATCAATCCCGTCTGAAGGATGCTCCCCGCATTCGACTCCCAGTCTGAATTGCAGTGGCGGATTGAAAGCAAATGTGGCCAATACGGTGCTCTCGGGTGATTTCAAGTCAGTGCTTTTATCCTTCCGAACGATTCTACTACCGATTAACCCATCCGTAGGTCAGGGACTCGAACTCGTGATCATGGGGAAGATAGTGCGCCACTTGCCATTACACTACCTCCACCCTTTTGCATTATCATTTGAAATGTGGACGGCCGATTGGGATCTTGTGATGACGATGAATTTCTGGCGACTCTGTCCAGATGCAGCATCCCATCCCTTCGCAGTTGGTCAATTGGTACTATATTTGTCTAGGAGAATAAAAGGATCGGCTTGTAGGTGAGATGAGGAGAGCATCTCAAAAGGATTATTCACCTCTGCGAACTTTATCCTTTCTTATCCTTTGTGGAGACAAATAATCAGATTTTCAAATAAATAATCAGATATATTTTGGCTAAGGCTCATTCACTCGATTTTTTGACTTCAAACTCGTCTGATTCGGGAAGAGGCCCAGGGAACCACGACTTGTATCTGTCTAAGAACTTCTTTTATTACCAAATTGCTAAAGCTACTAGGATTCTATATTTGGATGGCATTTCAATAATTAATCTTAAGATTGCTTAATGTCAGACAGATTTTTTGTTATGCCCTTTCCAGCTGCTCTACCAGAAATGTCGGATTGCTGTCCTTTGGATGTGATCCAAAGTAAGCAGCCTTTACCATGTTGGCTTTGCTCCGTTACCTTAGTACTTGCTCCCAAATAACTTATAGGTGTATAACTATCTCCATATATAAGCCCGAACTTATTTTTCATCACCAAGTTTAATCTGACAACATATGAACTGAAATCTAAGAATCATGCAGAAACTATCTGGATTTGTATCACAGAAGTAAAATGAACTGAAAGACGGCTCTGGAATTTTTCTAGTCGTGATTGGCGCAGAACAATTCAATTATTAGGAAGATGAGGCTTTTCGGTGTAGACCCAAATACTCTATCTGAGATGCGCCCTTTTTCTAGGACTCGCTCAAACGGTCTATTTACGGTCAGGACCGCAGTGGCATTTTCAATGCATCTTTTACTTATACAATGACTTGGAGTGGCCAGCCGGTGAATTCGGTAATTTTATCCTCCCGGACAGGACATTCTTTGCATTAGAGATCCCTATAATCACACTTCCAACACGGATAGGTCTGAAAAGAGTTCGATGATAACAAGGAAGCTGTTCAGTAATAAACTATAGGCTGTGGCCTTGATCAGTTAGTACTGCGAAAAGCACTCGGAAAGTTCTCATCGACCTTCATCGGGCACTACAAGCTAATTAGGAAACGCCGCAGTCCATTGAGAGGTTATTTTGACACCACGACTACTCAAGACGCGCTTACCGCGCGTCTCGCTAAAGTATGAACGAGAGTTCAGATCACACAATTGCAAGAAACGTGGCAACTTAATAGAAAACCAACGAGTTCGGGACTTTTCCTATACACGCCTGCTAGCAGTGACCCCAACTCCTTTGATCATCAGCCGCCCTATGATGCTAGCATAGATCAGGGACCTATAAGCAGTATTCAGAAACGCGGTAGGCTGCCATAATGAAAGGACCGAGCAGATGGCTAAGTGGAAGATCGAACAATGCCTTTAAAGCAGAAGCCACCCGGGTAATAACAGGCTGATCCCTGAGCACTAGTAACGCCCTCGTTCTTCTTTACATCTATGGGTAGATTGATGTAAAAGATTAGAGCGTGAGACGATTAGCAAGAAGTTTAGACGAGACGGTTCTTCGAAGTAGCACTGTTGATATCACTGAAGTTGACGTGATGTCTACGAGTACGAAAGACTATTCGAGCCGAGAGTTGATCGGGTTCTCGTGATCCTCTCAGTAATACCTTCAAAGAAGGTGACCTGGTAATATCCGACGGATTNATCCCTGAGCACTAGTAACGCCCTCGTTCTTCTTTACATCTATGGGTAGATTGATGTAAAAGATTAGAGCGTGAGACGATTAGCAAGAAGTTTAGACGAGACGGTTCTTCAAACTAGCACTGTTGATATCACTGAAGTTGACGTGATGTCTACGAGTACGAAAGACTATTCGAGCCGAGAGTTGATCGGGTTCTCGTGATCCTCTCAGTAATACCTTCAAAGAAGGTGACCTGGTAATATCCGACGGATTTTCGTCGTCACTTCACCGTCTGCTTCCTATACTCATCCCTTCGTGAGGCCGGTTGGGTAGAGGCCAAATGGCGCCACTATCACGCCACGTAAGTCCAGGACATCGAATCTTGTCCTGGGCTCATTTTCGCCAACAAAGCTCTCTATCCAACCTAGGTCGGTTGGTCCAGAATTGTCCTGGAAGGGTAGGCGCCTTGACGTGAACAATGGAAGCTTCTCGGATTCCAAGTATAAGCAGATAGACGTAATCTCATAATGGGACGAGCAAACGCTGGAAACTCTATCCTTTGAGCTTTTTATCAGCCTTCAAAGATAATCTTGCATCGAAGAAGTCTACTTATCCGATAATCAGACAAACAGGGACATTATCTGGCGGCTCTAGTCGGCTCGAGAGTCCCGGTAAGTCGACTTCGAAAATAGATAGTGCCGATGACCAATTTTTCAAAGTTAAAGTTGCATGAAATGAAAAGTATAAGCAGATTTGTAACCAAACATCACTTTTCAAGGAAATCTGCAGCTGCGAAGCCAATAATAAATTGCGTTTTGAAAAGTGATCTTTGATGACAATGGATTCTTCCGAACAAAGAAGTTTGGTTGAAAATTTCTCAACCGAAAAACTTCTCACTGATGAAGTGCTGCTTGGTTCTTTTGTTTACTGTCGAGGATTGTGGCTACTACGAGAAAGAAAATACATATATAGAGGCATACGAACAGAGTCAGAGTGTCCCTCACGTCATGGCGACCACCCTGGTTTAAGGACGTGTTTCCTTAATTAGTGAATCGAGTCATAAATATCTATTTATACTGAGGACTGCTGAAATTCGAGTCATCCTTTACGAAAAATATTGAAGGCGAGACTTATTGTGTGATGGTACTACTTTTCACTAACTCAGGCAGCGCTTCCCAAAAGCGTAGATTCACTCTGATTCCCATAACGGAGAAATGATTCCCCTCCAAACGTTGACAAACATTATTTTATTGAGCCAGCGTTCAACTTTGGGAGTGATACTTGCCAGAAAAATTCCAAACTTTTTCAGAATCTCCCTCCAAATTAATGGAGTACCAAAGGTATTGTAGCGAAAAGACGCGACATCGCAGATTATAGCGTGTCAAAGGACGGACTCGTCGACTCGTCGACATCGAATGGACTCGTCCACAGGATTCACACGGACCAAACTTTGAGCCTTTATAACTCCCTAACTAGGCCGTTTTCAGACCTAGTAGTGCCAGATATGGTATACGCGGTGGCCTCAAACTCGTCTTATGGGGGGATCTCAGAAACCACTTTTACCGTAAACCGCGCCTTCAAGGGCCCTGTAAAGACCGTCTCATTCACTATCGACAAACCTCGGCAATCCATACTCACATCTACATACTATATCAATCTTCTTAATTGAGTACACTTACTGCGTTCATCCCTTATTGAGCGGATTAGCGTAGGTGGTGCTATATTAATAGAACAGTAGGCAAAAAGCATTTAGTCAGTTGCCTTCAGGCAGACCGCACTAGTCGCCTCAATGATGAAAGTATGAGGGCAGGAAGTCGCAGTCAACCAGCCGGGTAGTCAAACCTAAGCATTTCATCTGTAAGCAAGCGTTTCATCTAGACACAAAGAACTCAATATAAAATAAAATCAATAGATGGCTTTACTCGACAAACAAGTAAACAGAAATTGTGACCGATTGTTTACATCCGAACTCTACCGGATCTCCTGTCCTATACCAGTACATCAACTCATTTCAGACTACTCTCTTTTACTCGCGAGTTTCCAATTAATTTGAGGTAGCCCTTATGAGTCGTAAAGCGGAAGTGATAGTGCACAAGAGTGTAACAGGGGTAAAGAAGGCAACAAAATTTGCAGAATTTGCAAAATATAAAGTATCCTGGAAGTAGTGAAAATGGAGGGCTGTATTAGATTACCATGGCGGGAATGGCATGGAAGTGGTGCTTCGTTTAGAAAAGATGTTTAAGTTGGACATGCGTAGAAAGCTGCCTCCATACGGGGGAAAATGACCAAAGTTGACATACGGTGGCGACCAGTTGTTTGAAGTTCCAACATGGGTAACCCTATGTGAAAGGTGCAGTCTCAACAACGCTGTTCAAACTCGTCCACTTTTGGGTATGGACGAAGCCGGTCCTTGAACCATTAGTGCGTCCTATCCAGACCATTTTTTGACTAGCCCTTTTCGATATACTAGGAAGGTCGGAAGTTCGCTCAATTGGAAATGTCGGAAACCATCTTTCGGGAGTATTGCCTTTGAACAGACAAAAAACATGTCTGTTTAAAATCTGGTGCTCATAACTCACCACTTTTTTTTACCTTCTCATACTGCTCTATTCAACCCATTCCTTCGAATGATGATCATATTTCTTCAAATTCTTCATGAATTTGTTGGTCCTATGGGACCACGAACTTCCAGCTACATGTTTCATTATTAATGCTCTGCAAAGACGGAAGGAAAAATTGAACCAACAAGCTAATGATTCATAAAGTTCAATTAACTGGAGAGTCCTCCCAGAAATAAGTCTTCTCAAAAATACAAGACGTATCCACTCGAGAGCACAGATGAACATGAAAAAAATCTGGGCCTAACAAGGGTCCATGAAGAGGCGAACTGAAGATCTAATGCAAACGGTCAGACAGATATGCCAAGTTCTAATCTCGTCCAAGTCCATATGGTCGTCTATGGTTTATACGAAGACTTGCTGCCGTCAGCCTATACGCTGGCCAGCAGTTCTAGACTTCCAACGTATCCGTTCCCAGCTGAAGACCGATGGCTGCCAAGGACATGAGGCCAAGGACCGATGGATCAGGGACTCGATCCTCAGATCATGCACGTGGTAATAAGCTACTGGGCTGCCAAGAACTTGCCTTAACTCCACTTTTGCCTTCCTCTGTCCGGCGTAAAGTGATTTACATGGTGCATACAAATGAAATTTGACACAACTCAATCGACTCAATCATACTGTTGAAGACACAGTTCACGATAATTTTGAGGTACCCTTTTCAGCTTGGAAAGCGAAAGTGTTGATGTAGAGGAGTACATCGGTGGCGAAGAAATTCAGAGAACCCGACTACTTAAAGCTTTTTAAAAGTACTGGAAGTGGAGGTTGTACGAGATCACCGTTTCGGGAATGGCACGAAAGGGGCGTTTGGACGAGATTCAACTTGCTCCCTTTGCGCAGAGATGACTACATCAACAGGAAATTGTCCGAAACTGCCTTTCACTGTCGCCATAGATTATGACAAGTTATTTGAACTTCCTACATGGGAGACTCTTGAGGTAGTGCAGCCTCTACAGAGCCGTTGAAACTCGTCCTTTACGGGTGTGGTATCGACGATCTCTTGCCTCTTATTGTGCCCTATCCAGGCCGTTTTTTACCTTAAAACGGCGGGTATGGTATATGGGGGAACCTCGAATTCATAGTATAGGGAAATCTCGGAAACCATTTCTATCGTGAATTGGGCCTATGATTTGGGATAGTCGATGTCGGCATGGTTGAAGTAATCTTCTGTTGTAGGTTCTAACTGAGCTTTTGAAAATGGTATTAACAGCTTCATTGGTGAGTCCAGCCTCACTTTCTTCGGAACTTATAAAGTCGAAAGGATGAATGTGATTTACTCTGGCTTTTCGAATTTTGAAAGAATCCCAAAAGATAAAGTATCAATGGCGATGAAGCTGTCTTGGAACGAGTGAAGCTTCTAGTTTTGTCATTTTTTATGTCTACAACTGGGTTTTGCATTTTGACGACTGCAGGCTCTATGAATGTAATCCAACGAATCCATTAAAAAGTATTCCGAGTTGATAAATTGAAGTGGCGGTAATTGAAGAAGAGCGAAAAGCGATCAAAGTCTACCGAATGAGGCAACATAATAGTTTGAGCGCTGCGTCAGAAACATAACCCATTCGACTTTGGCAATGAAGGGATTGAGTTCAAATGGTCCAGTGGAATGTTGTACAGCAAACCGATATTGCTAAAAAATGCTTTCCCAAATTTGCTTATTCAGACAGACATCCCTTCACAGGGAATTTGTCTGCTCCATATACCCACTTATAAACACAAATTATATGGTCTCAGCAAAGTAAAGTTTTCTGAGACCATATAATTTGAAAAAGTCGAGAGCCCTCCCCCCTCCCCCCTCCTTCGCCATCCTTCCTCTCGAAGGGATATGCCAACTTCAGAAATCCTTCTTGCTTTCTTTTAGAAATGAGTTTGAGCGGCAACGGAAAGCGCTAAAGTCAAACGATTTTACGCGATGATAAATGAAGTCAGACAAAACGATGGACCATATATATCCCTTGCCTATCATTGAGCTTAATCCTCTTGATTGAACTGTGGTCCATAGAGAGCAAATGCTTGTTCAACAAAAGCAGTTTCCTAGATTTTAGTCATTTTCATTGCATTTCTGCAAAAGAGATCGAGAGAGAGTTTGTTCGAATCTGCAAATGACAGCCACTTTTTTGAATTCTGGGCAGATTCCGATCAAATTTACAGAACTTTCCGTCCATTGGAATGATGGCATGTTGAAAATGAAAATGACAATTTTCCAAGAAAAGTGAAGTGCACAAAGATGATTTATCTGCACACATAGAATGTAATATGTTTTGGATTGAGAAATTTCTCGGCCGGTTTATTATTAATTATAAGACAACTTGCAGAAAAGAAACCCTAATTAGAAGCCATAACAACAAATTCATTTAACTGTAGTTCGCTCAATAATTAATAAAGAAAGCCATAATATATCCGATCAACAAGGTTTTTTATTGGAATTCATGAAAAAATGCAATTTTTATGTCATGTACTATGGTGCACGTAACTCGAAAAACTATGTAGTAGAAATGCAGGAAAGTTTTCTGAAAGGGATTAGAGCCCAAGCCTTGGAGATGGTCGTTTTTTTGAGAGATGCGCCCCGCATTCGACATTCAGTCAGCATCGTGGCCAGGTTTTAAATGCGTCCGGGGCCTATGCACTAACCTGCGGTAGCCAGCCCATGTACAAGTCGGTGCTTTTGCCTTCCCAGACGAGTCTGATATCAATAAACCCATCCCGGATGAGTGAAAAGCTCGATTGCTTCAGGAAAATCAGTAAGAATTTTCTACAGACTAGCCCATGTTCGAAATCTATTATATATCGTAGGAGGGTCGATCTTCTGAGTGTGAATAATGCAAGGGTTTATACTTTGAGGGATCAGCTTCCTGATGAAAAACTTTTCAGACCAGCATGGAACACGAACGATCTTTCTTAGTGTACCGAGCCTGTCCGGGAAGAGGAAATCCTGACTTGCGCTGACTGTTAGAGTTACCGTTAGAGTACTGAGCATTCAAAGACCATCATCACTTTTTAAATGTAAGCCGATAATTTAATAGATTTCCAAGCCCCCCCCCCCATCTAATTGGTTTACTAAAAAAAGGGCTATAAAACAAATAGGTAAAAGTCGGTCCTGAAAGAGAACTATTTAATAGAACGACATAAGAAAATTGGTTTTTGTGCCTCTAATTTCTGTGGAAACAGCACTTGTGAAGTTTATGAAAATAATGGTACTCAAGGTAAGCGATGCTGGACCTAAATTATAATAACTGATTATTTCCTTTCTGGCCTTACAGTTAATTGACCATTAAACCTTCACCGTAACGTTGCAAAGAGAGTTCCGCAGCCGAAAAACTCTGTGGAAACGTAAGACAACATTTTTTAAACGCACTATGCATTATTTCGAAGCTGAATTCCTGCAGACTGGATTTCTTTCTCATTGGGAACCTGTCAAATTTGCCATGCCAATGACCCTTCGCATGGATGTGCTGATAGCTGTACAATAGTCTGAGAAGCTTTTCAAGAAATTATTGATATTTGATTAAGGAGAGCTAGCAAGCTATTAGATGTGGTGCAGTAGGAACGAAATTGTCGCGTCGCGGCGAGAAACACCGCGCGCGAACGGATGTAGCAGAATGCGCCAGCAACTAAGAGATACAGGAACAAAAGTAATAACAGTAGAAACATGCCTAAAGTAATAATCGCGTAGTGGTCGAGCTGCATGAGGAACGCTAGAACTGTTATAATGAGGCACATGGTCCACGACAGCCGCGTGCGGCGGATCGATTACACAAAACCGTTCCTACTGCCCGTCTCCCCAAGCTATGCATCCTACTAGATATACAAATGACTAGGAATTTGAATATGACAGAAAATAAAAAAAAAGAATATGAAGCCTTGAAAAATGGCGAATTTATGCAAAGAGCGTGGAATAAATCAGTAATATGACATGATTCTGAAAAACCCCAATCGAATTCAAACAAAGATGAGGCGCAGAGTTCACTACACCACAGTATTCAAAGAAAACACTAGATGTTTAGCCTCTGTCTGATAGAGAACCAGTGTTCAGTGTTCTCTCTAGATGCATTAAACTCCGCTCCTCTTTTTGGCAGAAAGCGACTTTCACAAGCCCCATGGATGCGGGTCATTCACCCTATAAGTCACCCAGATCACGGCTCTCTATGTAAGAAGGAAAAGTACAGTAGAGCTCAAAAGTCTTCGGTGAAATGGTTCTTAAGCCGTACTTTTCTGCCGTAACTTCTTTCCTACTTGATCGAATCATGCAAATTCTCTATATTTATTGTGAGTATTTACCACTATTAACCTGCAATCTGACCATGTTCCAGATATTCCAATGAGCATGAACTCAAAATCGACTGAAAATACAGATGATGGTCCTTCTAGGACCTCTTTACTTTCTGTCACGTCTAAAGTGTACGAGCGGTAACGCCGAACACAAGAGATGCGAAAAACGCACATAAGGAGCGAATAAGTGCAGACGTCAACAACTTTACTTTTAGCAAAATCTGCTACCGCAACAAACACCTTGCTTTATCTGTGGATATTGCAGCTTTGCAATCAAATAGTGTTGGGTAGGGTGAAATATGCTCTTGTTAGACATATCCGAAATTTGCGCGATTTGGTCTACTGAGAAAGAAGTTATGAACGAAGGAGCGTCAAAGCATTTCACCGAAGACTTTCGAGCGCTACTGTAGAATAGAGCTGGGTTTTCCATATCACTCCCATTATCGCAATCATAGTTTCTCGGATGGACAGACAGACAAACCGACAAACCGGCACACCAAGTTACTGCTTTATAAAGGGGTGAAACGGTCAATCTGTGCAATCGCGTAATGATCTGGCTACAGTAGCCTAAAATGCCTTTCATTTTCAATATGAGTCGGGATTGTATGCAATATACAACAAGGTTATGTCTGGGAAAGCCGATAATAGTTTCCACATAAACCTGTGCTACTATTTCTGCTTCACTGAAACGTATGATATTTCTATAGCGAGTTCACTGCGCTATTTCCGTATGACATTCCCTACTGATATATATACTTCAAGTTTATGGCATTTTGTTGAAAAGTCGAAGTTTACCGGAATCTAGACGTCTACGAAAGCATATTCAAAGAAGCATGAGCAGCTTATTATTCCTAGGATACGCCAATGCTGGGAGCTGCTGGATCACAAAAGGGCCTGAATAGGGCCAAATAAGAATTTATATATTGTGTTCATTGTGTGTCACGCCCAGAAGTGACCGTGCACAGATTGACATCACATTCAGGAACCCCTCCCCCGCGACTTTCGTCATCATAATCTCATTAACCCTTTGACGACAGCACCACGCGGTTTGGGGTTTCGAAGGAAAATGAGCGTTTTGACGGGCTGAACCAAATTGGCCACATGCGCGTCAAGTTGTTCCATGAGGAGCTTTTTTAGGAAGTCAAAGCTGAGAGGCAACGAAACAAGTGTAATGTACCAGATGTAGAAAAGCGCAGCCTGCTTGCCTACTTCCTCCCATTGAGGTAGCCACAGCATTAGTGAAAAAGAAAAGCAAAATAAGGACATCACTACCTAGAGGACTGTAGCCATTTGAGGGAACGTGGAGGGGAGCATGACGAATTAATTGACGTGGGTGGGATCATGGAGTTCACATATCAGGCTCAATAACTAAAACCTAGATGTGGTTGAATCTCCTGCAGGTTGATTATGGTTGGCTCCAATTGAAGTCATCACTTTCTCACCTCCCACAGGTGCTGAAGGAGGTCCGCTGTGCTGATTTGGATGCGACTATAATCACTTAAAATTACCTGAAGAATGGCTACATTGTCACTATGCTTTCCAGTATCACGATTGGCCAGAGGTTTGAACAATCAATTGGTTGAATTTCTAGCACCCATGCTCCATTATGATTGGTGCTGTCTCTGGGACACCGTCAAAACACGTCCACTTTTGGGTGGGCATCCAACTCGTCCGATATTTTGACCATTGTTGAGCCCTTTCTGATCCGCTTTTCGCCCTAACAGCGCCCCATATGTTATTGCTAGGAGCCGGAGATTCGTCCCCCTAGGACAATTCAGAAGCCATTAGTTTTATATTGAATTATAAAAGGTAGAGCCACCTTTTCACTACATAGGGCATTTTATACATTTCGAAGCATAGAAGGGCAGAAAGAGAGGAGTTGAGCGAATAGTAGACATAAACATAAACATAAACATCAAAAAAAGTAAGGGAAACTTTAGTTGATTATTAGCGAATGTTCCTGAATTAGCGTGATGAGATACGAAAGAAACTAGACGACTTAATGTTAAAAAAGAGAGGTTCTATCAACTCTGGTGGACTTACCTTTTCGGAAGTCTACCAGTAATTTTTTTTCAAAATTTCTCCTTGGGTGGATTCGGCTAGAACTGAAGTAAGCCAAAGGTGACAATGAAAACCGACATTGCACCCAGCTTCTTGTTAGCATAACGCCTCCGAACCCGCCCATTGGCGAAGGCGCCCCCCAAGGATGGCCGTCTAAGATGCCTTCCATTTCTCCGGGATCGGTTAATTGGTACCAGACTCGTCTGGGAGGATAAAAGCATTGACTTGTACATCGGCTGGCCACCGCAAGTCATTTTATAGGCCACAGACGCACTCATTACGCCACTAGGATTCTGAATGGAAGGCGAGTGCGGGGGGCGCATCCCTTAGACGAGATTGATTAACGCCAAGAACTTTATCCTATAATCCTTAAATTTTTTTAGAATCCGAGAACTATTGCCAGGCACATTTGAGCCCAACTGGCGCAAGAGTGGTTGTTGCTTTCAAAATAGGTGCATAAAAGTTTTGCGAGTCCATCTCACGCCACACGTTCCTCATCTTCGTCATCAGTTGTCCTTAGATGTCACGCTACTCAAATATTCTCCGAATAACAGAAGTGGTATGTCTTCAATTACCAGTTTTATTGCCAATATCAAGAACAACTGTACTAGTTGGAACGCATGTTATTCCCCTCTGATACACGAATACTCCGAAATACTACGGGACTGACTTATTACAAGACCACTGGACACGTATACTTAACTTTATAATGCAGCGAAATCCGCCCAATTGGCAAATGGGGGTCACCTTCGAGAATCTAATACTGCAAAGGTGGTGTAGCGGAAAAGGGACCAGTATCATAAATGCAGGGTCCGGGATCAGATCTTGTATTCATGTCCACCTAGACCCAACCATGCCTCCCATCCCTCAAGGGTCGGTTAATTGGTAACAGACTCATCTGGGAACATAAAGTTACTGAATTGTAGATCAGCTGGCCACCTCATTGTATAGACCACATATGCATTCAAACCGCCACTACAATTCTGAATGGAATTTGAATGAGGGGGAGGCATTCCAAAAAAGGAACTCATTAATGCGAAAAGGCTTCATTCTTTATGCAAATACTTACTCTATAATTGTTCGGGTACAATGAAAGGTGAGCTTCAAGAGAAGAAAATCTGGAAATATGCTGAAAAGCAGATGGAGCGACGAAGAAAGGAAAAGAAAAATCTGAAGACCGTGTTAACTAATGATTGGTGTACCACACCGGACTTATTCGACGTCCATTCAAGCATTCAAAATCGTAGTGAAGGTCTGTATGTGTATGTGGCCTATACAATGACTTGCGCTGGTCAACTGTTGCACGTATCCGCTCTTTTATCCTCTGAAACCATTCTGGCACCATTATTTGACCCTTAAGAGATAGCAAACCTGATTGGCTCAAACGAGTATTAAGCCAGGTCTCGATCTCTGGACCATGCATTTGATAGTGTGCGCCAGTTTTCACTACACAATCTCTGTCATGATTTCAATTGCCCCATGGCCAAACAGTCAAAATGGGTTGGACAGTTTCAAGAAATGTTCTCGTTGCAAAGACTGTAAAAGCCGAATTCTCATCCAAACCCTTTTGTTGAAGCTCATTAGCCTCCAAGCTCATTGTCTAGTCTGTGAGCCTATTACTGAGGTAAGATCGAGGCCCAAACTCAAACCGCCCATCAAAGACGGATGTGGTGTAGTGGCAGTGACGCACTTCGCGCATGCGTGGTCACAGGTTCGGATCCCGGATCGATATCTGCCAAAGCCAGCCCAGTCTTTCATCCCTCCGGGGTCGGTTATTCTGTACCGGACTCGTCTGGGAGGATAAAAACACTGACAAGTACATGGCTGGCCATTGCAGCTCATTGTATAGGCCGCATACGCATTCAATAAGCCACTATGATTCTGAATAGAAGTCGAATGCGTGGGTGCATCACTCTGTCGGGATTTACTGACGCCCATGATTTTAACCTCTAACCCTTAAACACGTGTGGGATGATTGCAAATTGGCAATTTTGAGAATCTTTAGAAACTGACCTTTTTTTGGAATTACTTTTGTTCAACGACCAGCAGTGCACTTCGATTACATACAAGGCTGTTACTATAGTTACTTACTGTCATTTATTTCTGATCGGAATGGAGTTTCCTATTTCTCATTTCTTTTCTTAGTAACTTTCTTAGTAACCGGAGAACAAAATGGGAATTCAGATGTTATTTGAAAAAACGGATATGAAAAGCTATAAATTTAGTCTACCGTGGTTTTGAAATTGCTTTTGTTGATTGATTCAGAAAATGCTATTACTAAAATGGTGCTTCACAAATGCTGACAGCTTCGCCATCCGCACAACGCCAGGATTTCATATACACGAGGGGATCCGCTGTAACAGTCAAGGCAAATTGCCCATAAAACAGCCTAATGTCGTTATACAATTATTATTTTTAAAAGGATTGCTTGCAATGCCTTCAAGATACAGCTCGTAGTGCTGTGTGAGCAGCAGAAGATCGTGGGAGACGGCTAGTAGGATCGGTTCATGTGATCGATTCGCCGCGCGCGGCAGTCGCGGACCATTCGCCTCGTTTTTACAATTCTACCCTTCTTCATACGGCTCAATCGATATGCGATTATTATTTTTGGCATGATTCTAATGTTATTTCTTTCGTTCCTGTATTTCTTACTTGCTGCTGCATTCTGCTACATCCTTTCGCGCGCGGCGTCTCTCTTGACTCCACGCGACGATTTCGTTCCTACTGCACCACACCCGAAGATCGGTAGGTATCACTAGTATCACTGATATCATAGCACGGAAGTGTCATGTCAATGCCCAGCCAAAAAGCCACCAATCGATATTGTAATTCGTCTCAGCAATTCCGACCAATCAATATCGCTGCTAATATTGATTGATCGGAATCGCCAAGACGATAAATCGTAATCCGAGTCGAACTGGGCACATTTATGCTGTGCCCTCTATGCTGTCCACTAACATCTTACAAATCTAACTTCCCCTTAACTATTACTGCCACAGTTTGGGCTTTTCTTATATCATTATCACGACAATGGACGATTTTGGGGACGGGCAGGTATACAAACAAACATTCAGGCATGTGTTGTTAATATAAGGTTAGTAATTCCTTTGAATATTTATGTTATTGTTTTATAGGAAAGAATCTTACGAAAAAAATTAAGCTGTGAACTCCATTTCAGGAAAGCACAATTCGTAGCTTACTCAACCCATACTACTATTCGAGAATTCGTCCCTCAGCTTATGGGCCTTTCATAGGCATTGTTCTTTCCTGAACTTTAGCTTTTTAGACTGAAAATGGAAAGAAA
>UZAF01021101.1:3796-14659 GCA_900617895.1 Haemonchus placei | reverse complement strand
GAGTTAGGTGATAGAACTCTATGATCTAAGCCTAGCCAATAAGTATCAATTCAGGCTCGATGCCTAAAGAAACTCTTCAAGAAACCCAGACTCGAAAAGAGTCGAGGTAACCCCACCCTCAAACTGAAATGCAGAATGCCCATCATTGGGTGTTGTCGTGAGGTACGTAGCGTCCATAAGGTTCATCTTCTTTTTGTAGTGCTAACACATGCTGAATGTGATGGCTTAGCAACATCACTTACAGGAATGTTATGACCACTGACGCCGCCCTTCTGTTTTGCACGAAACAGTGACTATTGTGGATGTAGAAAACTTCATGTGCCATCTGTTCAAAATCGCGTAGGCTTTTGTGGGCTCATGCCATGGCTCGAATTTGAGGGGTATTTTGCGGCAGAGTCAGTGGATCGAAACATTTAAACCCGCTGTAAGTTTTACACCAGTACACTACACCCAGTTTTAACCACGCGTACCGAAACTCAATTTTGCTTGTTCACACCGATGAGCTTGGATACAATATCACAATGTTTATATTGAAGCTACAAAACATTTTACCTATATGAACTCTAGATGGCTCTTTCTTTTCATTCTTCTTCGTGCTCTTCATTCGTCCCTGCATTCATCTGCTGTAATCACAATATTCTGCTCGTGTGCGAGGAATAAACGTATCGTTGCGGATAAATGCCGACCACGGCAGGACACCAGCCACCACTCCTGGAATGTCTCCTTCAAGTCGGAGATAAAGAAGTCAAAGACAGAGTTATCGAGAAACCCACACCACTCAAAAGGGTTTTCAACTCAGTTGGGACGGTCAGTGTACTCCCGTTAACAACATGCTCAACTTTCATGCTTAGTAAGCTGGAACTTCCAACTTTTGATGGAAGTGTCCCTGACTATCCAGGATTTTCATCAAGTTTCGCAACATTACTGGGTAGTAATGTTCAGCTACATGACACGACAAACTTTGAACGCAAATTGCAAGGAGGAACGGAATAAAGACGTAACTTGCGGATCTACAGCCAAATGTTCGCCTTGGTAAGGCAATTGAGCGATGGGGAATGATTCTAAAAAAACAAAGAATGAGACCATGCTCTTACTGCCACAGCGGCGACCGCTTCCCCATTACCTGTGCTGCATTTCTTACACCTCAAGAACGGAGTCGTCTTGACAGGCACCGACGCCCGTGTTACCACCCTGCCTTTTCGACCAGCACTCGTCGAAGGAGTGTACATCGAAGTCTCTCGGTAAGTTGTGCGCGAAATGCCACCCCTCGTCCCTATGCCTTGTTCACCACGGCGTGTCAAACCAATAAAAAAGCCTCCACAAGGTAACATCCATCTCAACCTGATCAGTTTGTGGTGTAATTCCAGCTACAATTCTCTGCTGCTACGAGAATGAGACCCTCACTCGTAGCTGTTCGGAAGGAAACGACATGATGCGAAACACCCCTATCACAAAAGTGACCCAACTTCTCAAATTTCTGAATCTTTCGCCCTAGGTCATTTCTGTCTCCACTTTCGGCACAACGGCTTTTCTAAGGCTCAGACCTCGTAAGCCATCGTCGGCATTAGTCTGGAGGATGACGAAAGACAGCTCCACGTAAAGTCTTGCCCTTTTTGATCCACATACATGCATATGTATAACATGCTCATTCTGCTCTCCACACACATGACATTAGGAGTAACGGCATCACAATATCGCCTTCTATGTCGCCAATTTTCACAGGAAACGACTACTTCTGCGACATAATTCTGTCAAATGGCTTCCACTGTGGAAAGCTCCCAAACGAGTATCATTTACTCCACACCACGGTCGGCAATATTGTCTGGGTAGAACGATCAAACCCAAAGGTACCTCGACATGCAGTTCCCTTCATGCAGAAAACTAGATAACCAGTCCAGTGCATTATGATAAGCTCCCGAGCTCGTACCAAGCTTTTGGCCTTTGGAAGCAGGTGGAATAATGGATGATTCAGCTCAGAAGGACGATTTTAAATGCCTACAGGTCTTCAATGAGACTTGTATACAACGACCAGGACGACGATACGTTGTCGAACCGCCGTTCGAATTTTATCTATCACATTTATTCGACAACTTCGCCTTAGCTTTGTCGAGGCTCAATCGCCCTGCAAGACCATTGAAGAGCAACCCGTCTTACATAAAGGAATATGATAAAGTGATAGATGATCAACATCAAAGGGGGGTCATTGAGCAAGTGCAAGCATGGAGCTGTAGAACCATCTCATTATCTCCTCCGCTACAGCATTGATGGTTCCAGTTGTTTTCGAAAGTTGCAGAATTCCTCCCACTCTGATAGCAAGTGACATTGAGAAGGCATTTTTGATGGTAGCACTCCATTTACACTGTAGGTATTACATACGCTTTTTGTGGGTAAACGACACAACGAAACCACAGAACATCAGCACATAACGATTTACTCGAATGCCATTTGGACTCATATTCTCCCCTTCCTTTTATCTGCAACCATCCACGGTCACATGACGACGATGGCAACCACTCGACACAACGCTTCTTCGGTATACCTTTGTTGATGTTCTCATGGCATCAAAAACAGTGATGTTCGGATCTTACTTTACTGCGCTGTAAAAGGAGCGAAACCTGACATTGAGCAAAGTACAATTCATCTAAGACAAAAGAGGGGGACTAACGGGAAATTGGGCATGTGCTTTATTGATCGATGAGATCAGATCCTGCCAACATAATGATTCGTTTGAGAGAGCTGAAAATGCTTGCGCAAATTGGCCTGGGTGATACCGTCGGATGTAGGTAGATGTGTCTATGGGATGGTAATAAAGACCAATTGTTGAAGTTTCGGAGTATTGTTTGTTTTATTGGCCAGGGATTGTTTGCATGAAGTGTTTCGGCAGAATTGATGTTTCACGAAAATCTTCATTCAGTGCTGACAAAATAACATTTCTTCTACTACAACGGTGCCAGGTTGGCAACTGTGTGCATTAGTCGATGTGTGGCTGTGTCAGTGCTTTTCTGAAACCAAGAAGTAAAAACATTTTAGCAGCAAAAGAAACTATGGGAAGGCCATGGTCGGCAATTTTAATTCAGTCATCATGGAAGCTTCAGAACGCTTTAGAATAAAAAGGCTCTATCGTCTTTGAGATGTGCTACCGTCAGTATTCTCGAGGAGTTCTTCAACCAGTTACGCGCGGAAATACTTCGACCTCTTTAGAGGCGCAGTCCACGATAATTATGGGGTACCCAGTTAGATACGAGTAAGGAGGTGATAGCCCAAAACAGTGCAAAAGTGTCAAATTAAACGCGAAAATCGGCATGGTAAGAGAAATAAAGGGCTCCAAAAAAGAAATTGAATTGTTGGCCGCACGAGAATGTGACGTCAGATATTGCATGGAAGAGTTATTTGGAAGAGCTCTTAAATGTGCGTACCATTGCATACAGCTGGCTGCAGTATGTTGCTTGCGTGCAAGATGTGGCTCCTCGTGCGAGTTGTGCAACCTCTAAAACTTTTGCAACGCTTAAGAAGCCGAGAAAGACACCTGAACGGGACCGCATCTCAGCGGGCATTTTAAAGTCAGCATCCTATATTGTCATCAAGCAGCTAAGGTAGCGCTATAATACGTATCTGGACGCGCAGAGTAACCCGATCTAGTGGCAGATGTCAAATATGGTTATTCTGTTCAATAAAGGCGAGCGCGACCGAATAAAAAATACCGTCCCATAGCTTTTCTCTCGCTGCCCTACAATCTGTTTACTGATCTGGGATCATGAGCTATTACATATGTGGTGGTGCGTTAAACCATATTTTTAAAAGGTAATAAGAAATGAGCTTCTATCGGCTGTATTAGCCTCGTGGTAGCCTCGAGCAGGGTGTCGTGTCCTTCACCTGCTTTTGTGGAGGTAAGACGTATAAATAGCCATCTGGTCTTTCAATGATGCTCACGAGTCCATTAACAACAGTGCCGGTGTTGGTCAGTCCGGAGTTGTTACGAAAAATTGCACCCAATCCATCATCAACACCCACTCTAGCACCATCATTGCTAATCATATGCGTTTTACTCGCTCCAAATTTTGCGCACGGAGGAATCTCCTACTCGGTAACAGGTAGGTAGGTAGAGGAAGGTATTAGTAAAGCAGCAAACGTTCGTAGAACGTGATAGAATCACCATGAGAGTATTTTTTAGTTCTTAAGGGGAAGATTCTATGAAATGCAAAAAATCCGCCTCCCACAAAACGCGAACCCTAGTCTCTCGCACATGAAGCGTCACGCTTACCACTACACCAAACCGCCGTTGAGGTACGAGGCACATCCATGTAGTTCAAGTTTTCTTACGTTGAGCTCCCTCAAACCACCCTCATAACCTCGTTCAGAGAAATGCTCGGCAAATTTGGAGAGCAGGTTTGAACACAGCATCCAAAAGTACTTCCAGCAGTGTAGGGATCCCAAGTCGAAGTGGCTATATGGAATAAGTGGTCAAGGCCTAGTGAGATCATTCTAAACATCCTAGACTGGAGAGGCAACTGGGCGGTTATTTTCTAGTCGATCAAACCGGTTTTTGCACAGGATTCCGGTGTATGGATTATATCCGACCGCACTCACCACGCGAAGCCGCGTTTGGATTGGGACGATAGAGGCATCGACATCGATAGCAAACCTTATCCAACATGCGCTTCGCAGACGATATCGTTTTCGTCAGCAAAAACCGAGGGGACTTCAACAGATGGTTGAGAGTCAGACGACGTCAGCAAAGCCACTGTCTTTACAACGGACAGAAGCAAGACAGTAGTCATGCAAAACGAAATGGCGGATGGGTCACCCATCACTTTCGAGAGCACCACCTTACTGCTCACCATTTTCTACGCGTATGGCCGACTCATCTCCATGGACAACAATTTACGTGCAGAGATTATAAGGCGCAGAAGATTCGCCCGGGCGGCAATGAGAAACAGCAGAAAGGCGGCTCAGCTTGCATCGGAATAGAAGTTACGAGATGACCTATTCGACTCGACCGTATTACCTGCACTCTGCTACGCGTCCGAACCGCGGGCGGAGAACAAGACTTCCATGCTAATGTTGATTACCGCCCGAAGAGTTTTGGAGCGGACCCTGTTGAACATAAACGCACAGACAGAGAAGTCTCATCCTCCGCACTAGCACAGATATGCGTTCAATGTCAGGTGTTCGTGACGCCGAAGTGTATGCGTGGAACGCAAAGAAACGATGTCCGGGACACATGGTCAGTCCCGCGAACGATCGGTGGTCCACTTGGGTTACACTCTTATATCCCCTGAGGTTTAGGGCGCGCTTTGCGGTCGTTGAATGAGATGGAGTGACCCCTGAAGATTCTGTTCAACGTCAGTCCCAAACCACTCAAGATGACAAAATGGAGGGAAGCCCGCCGCTTGAGTTTATCTGCCGTCAACGAGCGTCCAGTCAACCAAGTGAGTAAGTAAGTCAGTAAGAACTCGTCCGCCGTGGGTGTGTACGTCGGCTACGCGCCGACTAGGTTTCAGGCCCTTATTGCACCGCATCTTGTCCATTTTTAGACCAGAAAACGTCTCTTGAGGGACACAGGTTCATCCAGAATGAGGAATCTTAGGAACCATTCTTACCGTAAACACGTGCCTTTGAGCTTTATTGTTTTTTTTTTCATGTAACTCATTCACTCGATCAAAGTGGTTTTAGCAGATGCCTCGAAAATGTTTTCGGATCTTGGATTGGATTGCTGGAGAAAGAGGAGAGGGAGGCGTTGGGAAAAGAAAAAATAGGATAGGGTAACTCAACATCTCACTGTCAACATAACTTCGATTCCTGACAATCTCTGAGACCGATGGAATGCAGTAGAAACTGTAAGGTGTCTCCTATATGGAATCCACGCGAAGAAATACCATGAATTACCAGTAATCAATTTCGATGTTTTAAGAGTGCCACTAGGGGATTGAAATTTGTCCCATTCACAGCTTTCTTAAAGGAATCGGGAAACGCCCTCGCGTCCCGTGGAATCCAGCCAGTGATCAGTTTTTTCCAGCAGTTACCACAAAGTCGCATAGTGTTTTCAACCCATCTTATCTTCTATTACTTCACATGAGCATCAGCTACCCCAATGTTCTTACGTCTTAGAACTCTGTGTTTTCCTCTGCCTTGCATGTATCAGTTAGTCCGAGTACTACACAGAGCATTCAATGGTGCAGACTGCATGCTCATCCTGCTTGCGTAGAATACGGTGAGGTTGAAAAGAAACTCCGAGTCCATGATATATGGGGTTGTTCAGAAAGTGTTCGCCAATTTTGGATGCCCTGGATTCATCAACTCTTTTACATTTTCTTTTACATAAAGTTCGCACAACAACCTCAACAATAAAATATTTTTGGAAAAAGTAAACAGTCTTCTGTATTTCTGTGTGAAATATGTTAGGATTCCTTGAATTCTGTTTGCATGGAGCCAGTGTGAAAGTGAATTATCATCGTGTGTATTTTTGACTTCTAGCGCTTCTTCTTTCGAAAGCTGTAGTGCAACTCAGACTGCAACAAAGATATTTACGGAAACAGTGCTCTACCAGGACGCAATGAGTCAGTGTCAATCAGTGATTTGCCCAATTTAGACAGGGTGAAATCAATCATCTCCAGGGTTTACCAGCGGTCATGAAGGCCATCCTCAGTTGATAACGAAAAATCAAGATGTAATCGAAATGAATAGGCGAATAAAATGTTGGATTATCAAAAATCGACTATCCACGGCTCTTAATAAAAGAAATCAGCACGCATGCTGAGGGCACAGAGAATCGGAGTGTGTTGTGTTGGAGCAGTTCCGATGAATCCCCACGAGCCCCTGCAATAACAAAAATCAACCTTTGAAGGTTGTGCTCTATTGCTGGTGGGATTGGAGGGAGTTAGCTTTAGAGAGCTGTTATCGCACAGCCGAGCGATCCTTTCTGGAAGATATGGTATTAGCTGCACAATTCGATGACAGCAATAGAGTAGAACAGAAGCGCCGAGAAATAGCCAAACGCTCAGATGAGGTCTTTAATCAGACCAACCGCGCATGAAAATTATTGAAGTTTGGTCGGAACTTCTTACCGCATCCCTCAGTCTTTTATTGCCGCCACACTATCATTCGTTTAAATCTCTGCAGAATTGTTTCGTAGGAAATTATCGGTTTCACGTTTGAAACATCCCGTCAATGAAGCTCCTAAAAAAGTGACGCGGAGAAGATCGGGGCGCACAATGTATAACGGATGTAGGCTCACGTAGAAAAATTTGATGGTAGTTTCTATGATGAGATGACGCTTCCTATTGAGCATTCTCATGAAATACGGAAATTGGAAATATGCAGGAAACTGAATGAAAACTTCCCGAACAAATTTTGCGAGGAGCATACCGACATTTACTCATTTATTGGATTGCTGCATAAGACAGTCGTAAAATGCAAGGATATCAATAACTACCTGAAACCCAACATTCCTTTTTTGAAAGGCGCACGGATGCAAGAAAAAGGGAGAAGAAGGAAGTTCATTCAATAGGAATATGTGGAAGCGGTGGAGCAAGATAAAAAACTTTTAAGCTTCAAACTGCTGTGAGGCGACGCATACATTATCTTCTTCTTTGATTCGAATCTGAGGACATTATACAACTCAGATTCTTACACCATTTCTTACGATTTTGAGCAGGGTTCTGAATAGCAATATGATATAGGGAGGACATCAAAAACTTTTGTACAATAAAGTAGATGTGCAAGCTGAGGCCTCGATTCTTGCAATGTAGGGAGCTGGATGCGACAAGTAAGAAAAAGTAACGTTCTCTGACTTTATCAAATTTTGGTTGGGGTTAAGGTTCTCTCAGATTAATCAGTGAAGTATTTTGAATTCTTCCATGAGCTGGCTAAAAACCTGGCTTTTATATTGCAATAAATTTGATGCGGTTTTTTGAACTCTTCTTATAGTATCTCAATTCTAGCGGCTTACCAGAATACTTTCAAGATCTTCTTCACTTTCATTTCCTTGTTCATTCGTGCGTGCCACTTCACGCGTCTCAAAGGCACAGTTCGAGGCTCCCCCTTATACCATACCTGCTCTTATTGGGAAAACGTCCTTGACAGGGCGCAGATAGGGGCCAGAGGTTGTATCCTGTGAACGCCACACCCACAGTGGACGAGTCTCGAAGGCATTGTAGAGGTTGCACTATCATAAGAGATTCCCATGTAAGAAGTTTAGACAACTCTTCATAACCCATGGCGACAGTGAAAGGCAAATTCACAAAGTTTCGGCTCAATGTAGTCATCTCTTTACGCAATGAGAGCAAGTTAAATCTTGTCCAAACACCCCTTACATGCCATTCCCGTTACGGTGATCTCGTACAAGCTCCACTTTCACTACTTTATTTCTTGACGACAGAAACGTAATATCTAGGACGTTTCTGGCTCCGACAACAGCCCAAATGCTATTATTTATAGCTAGAGATTCGATGCAGTGAGGAATCTCAGGGAGTTTTTTTTTTCTTGTGGACTGATTCTTTAAATAAGTATCAAATAAACAGCTAATTCAGTTATTTAGGATTCCAGCGACTCGGAGGCGTGCCAAAGTTTTTAGGATCATATTGACGTTTGAACAATCACCTAAGAAGCAATCTGCATGAGAAAGTTGTAGGTTTGTAGGGCGCAACAAAATCACAACCCTCACTAAGTTAATGCTGGATGGTAACCAAATTTTTTTACGTTCAATTAACAGACAAGTGAGTATTCGATTCTATAGGAACGATTGTTGAATCCGCAAAATAAGGGATATTTTTTCACTTAGCGCTGGAGCAGCACGAGAATTTAAAAACTCATTCGATGGGGATTTTAATAGAAGAGCGCGAAAAAAAAATGGTTGCTGTACTGAGCAAAACGAATAGTTGTTACTGACGACGTCTTACCTTATGCTTTATGCTTTACTTCCTCCTATGGCAGGAAACATCGCCATCTGGAATCTCCGTCGGCCATTTCTACTTCTGCTACGTCGTTTCTGACTTCCCCCTGTTTGAACGGCTCTCTGTCTACCTCTCGATGGACTCCTTCCTCGTGAAACTACCCTCTGTCGGTCACCTCCTTGTGGGAATCCCCAGCGCCCTTGTCCCCACGGTCCTCCTCCCCACTGACCACCGCCCCATGGACTACCTCCCTGTGGAAGTCCCCATTGCCCTCCTGTCCACTGCCCACTTTGCCACTGATTACTTCCTGGAGGGATCCCCATTCGGCTTCCTCCCAGTAGGTCTTCGATTTGACCAGCGATCGAATTACCTGGAAAAAAGGACATTATTCTAGCTGCACATCGGAAGTGCGTCTCAATAATAAAACGAATCCAGCATAAGGTATGTGCTGTGGATCGTCAGGTCTATGAGCTTGCGATGCTTTCAAAGATCTTGAATTTATGCATGGTACATTTGGGGAACACGAAATCTTCTATCCACTGGGCACACAAGCAGGCAAGGGTAGGGGATCGAGTTTGTGCATAGTCGCGTTCCGAATGGCTGCACTATCATGGAGCCTGGGTATCCTTACTATATATAATCCGAGCCAAACGTCTTGTTTTGGCTTTGAAAAGGTCCAAACACTGGAAAAAATAGACAAATGTGAGGATAGAGTCAACAACTAGAAGGATAGAGATAAACTAGAAGAAGGAGACCCACTGTTGGGGGCGGAGTATCTTCAAAAAGGGCGGTACTTCCCAGATGACACGTAACTCGATTCAACAAAGGCGTCGAGATCAGAAAAAAATAAAGGGAGTAACAAAGAACTAACACGTGCTGAGCAGGCGTAACCTTAGAAGATATGTGATCAAAGCTTCAAAGTAGGCGGAGTTGCACGGAGGTGGGCGGGGCTAAGATCAAAAATTAATAAATTTGTTCAAGAACGTCCTAGCACGCGGGGAAGAAGTGGTTGGAGGTTACAGAACATATGTGGTCAAAACTCCAAAAAGGGCAAAGTTTGCATTGGGGTGAGGGGCGCTAGGATCAAAAGTTCATCTCTGCTCGAAGGCTTCCTAGAAGAGGAGGAAAAGTTGTCAGAGACTATCCCTACTATATTAATCCACAGGTTTGATGTGTCTTTTGTACTTATTTATGCATGTTTGTGCGTCGCGAAATCCGATAAGAAAGTCTGAAGAGATTGGGCCAAGTAGGATGGGTGGGTGAATAGGCCAAGATCAATGGACAGAGCGTATATAAGGCTTGCAGAGCTCGGTCCGTAAGGGGGGTGACAAGCGCTGTCAAGGGTGGGGCTGAGGAACCAGAGTCCGGACCGGTAATCTTGTTCGGAAACTTTCCACATTATACACCGTCAACCCATAGCTTGACTCTTTTCAGGGTATTCATGTGGTAGGGTTTACGCTATGGGGATGTTGACGATACACCGATTTGCTGTACCTGTCGTGTGAATGACCTATCAGTGGCCAGTTTGTTTCCTTATTTCAACTCCGAGGACGTTGATGAAACATCAAAAGAAAATAGCTGTAAACACAACGATCGATCATTGCAACCCATATTAACCACTCTCGATTTGTATTACTCGATATGGAGAAACTACTCACTACTTGTTTTTTACGAAAAAAAGCTAAGAAGTGATGATAGTCCTGTGTATGTGCAACGGTGTGTAGGTCGGCGTATCTTTGACTGGCAGCTCATAACACCTCTTCCCGTGGACACTGAGCGTTCAAATTCGGTAGGAGTACAGGCAGCAGAATGGAAACACTGATGACAAGTGGCAAACTAGACTCTCCCTGAAGGGGAGTCAATTTGGACCTAGTTCGCACAGTTTCGACAGGTGTACAGACGGTAGTACGGAAATGCTGATAGCAGGTGGCACGAATGGAAGTTAAAGAAGAGAGAAAGAACAAAGTTACTT
>UZAF01021094.1:0-14687 GCA_900617895.1 Haemonchus placei | reverse complement strand
CGCTTTCCATCCGCTTCCAACTCCGCTGCCTTTCTTATGGCGTGATCCTGAGGCCTTCGCAGCACGTGCGCGACGGTCTTCCTCTCATTCAGTCAGAGCCCCTGGCTACCATGCTTCAAGTTTTAACAAAGTACATCGCGCATCAACGAAAACAGTTCGTTTAACCTTTTTACTAGCTAAAAATGGTAAACATTGACCGAGGGTTTGTTGCTGGCGTTAAAAGCCGAAGAATGATGGATGAGAATGATGGAGAAGAGCGTCTACGAATTGCAAGCAAGCGAATCCGCTTAGCATGCTGTGCAGGCTTCCTTCCCTACTTAGTAAATGAAAAATACGTTCGTCAACAGAGAGCAAAAGCAAAACATGATTTTGCGAGAGATTAGGATTTCCGCGGTCAGCAGACAGGGTTTTTTGTCTGAAGCTTGAAGGGAATGGAGAGAAGCCATCACACTTTCTTTTGTTGGTTCGATGATGAAAGGTTCGATTAAAGGCCTGGGCAAATGGCTTCAGACGTGCGGAACGAAATTGAGGGTAGGACTTCTCAACGAATCCTTGCTCTGTGCGACGGGGGAAAGGACAAACTGCAGAACATTGAAAGCAAAACGAAATATGGGAGCGGGTCTTTTACAATACAATGGACAGGGAAAAGTGAAAAGAGCAATACAAGCAATCTGCACAAAGCTGGAGCTATCAGGAGGTAGTGTAATACCACAACAGTCCTCTAGTTGCCAACAAAGGTTCCTGAGGTTCATACATACAAAACTAAGTAGATATTGATGTCCTACTTCCTCGAGTTCCTAACTTGGATGCTCACAAACGATTTCTAAACGAATGTAGTGAAAGAGTTTGAGTTTCTCGCCGACAATCAGCCTCGTTTCTGGCATGAGGCATGAGCGGACTTCATTCAGAATGGTAGGGCGCTTCGAATTTGTGGGACCTATAGACTTGCAGTATCCATCCGATTTGCATACAACACACACAGTGCTTTCACAAGATGAACTTAGTGAGAATTAGCTGACCACAGAGGGACGAACGGATTGGGTGGTCTAAGGGGATGAAGGTGGGCCACTTGCCACTACAACACCTTCGTCTCAAATTTCACTGTTGGTCCACGAAATCATGGATGAATGCAGTGCAGTCGGCAGATGGCAGACAATTGAACAGAAGTACCTTCCCACGGTGCACGAAAGTGCTGGTTGAGAGATCATATTAATGATTCAGACCTATGGGCCCAGAGAAAGTGCTAAGAATACATGCATTATAAAAAGGGTATTTAGGGTTTCTTTATAGAAAACTAGTCTATTGATCACCCTCCACTCTGAGTAATGGATAAGAGCTCCTAGGGAAACTCTGGCTGCTGTTCGAAGTTTATTGCTTTACGTCTAGGCGCCCTCTCACTTACCAGTAAGGTCAATCAAATCTGTGAATGGAACTGAGAACTGTGCGAACATACTACGGTAAGGGAACCGCAGTGTATGATCCCCGAAAGACTAGGTAACGCAAAATCGGAGAAAAACAGCGCATACCGCTGGGCATTTTGGTTGACTGCCAGGGATTTTTTGCGATGATAGTTACCATCAGCATTCCGTCCATCACAGTGATGTTTCTTTGACCATGGTTTTAACATACTCATAGAATTGTGTTATGCCTGGCCCCACCCAAATCTACCTACACTACCATCGTAAAGAGCTGCGACTTTTCGGCAGGTCCACTCTCAGTCCATGTTGACATGTGTCGACTTTCATTCGAATAATGGCCACTACCTCACGCTAACATCCAATCGATGCCCTCGAGATTCTCTTTGTGAAACGCCTTCGTGAGTGACTAGAGCAATTACATCTCCTTACCCTGCCCTTCTTAATTCAAATGAAAAGGAATAAGCTTCAGCCAACAAACCATGCAGAAAAATAGGAAAAAGAAAGTATTAAAGCGAAAAATAGTGACAAGCTCCATGGCACGACAAGATTTTGAAGAATGGAAAGAATTCCAAATGTTAATGGCAAAGATGAGTTGTTTGACGTTGACCGGGTAAATCCGCCTCCTCTGCAGCACAGGAACACATATAAATTAACGACTTGCAAAATTACCAGAAAAAACAACTGGTTACTCTTCGCTTCGTATGCAAATAGCTACTTTTCATCGAGCTGTGAGCTGTAAGTGGCAAAAAACGGAACAGCGACTATGTCAATAGAGTTGGACTGAATGTTGACTCATTCTTTCAGGCTGCACCTTGATCCATTTCATCGCAATTACCTAGAGGAGTCAGTCAGAGGCGACTTTGAGATATTTAAAGAATAAAGGGTAAAGTCTTCGAGCGCCTATCAATCCTCTTTGATTGTTAGTGATGTATCCCCATTCGGCTTCCAATCACGATCGGTGTGGCTTAATGAATGTGGTCAGCCAATGTTCAAGTGAGAGGTACCAATTAACCAACCCCGACCCCGGAGGTATGGAAGGGTTGATTGGCCTAGCGATCAGGGATTCGAACCCATGACCATACGTGTGTAATAGTGTGCTACTTCCCACTACACCATCTCCGTCATTAAGATAATTATATTCCCCTTATTTCGTTATCCACTTCAGGCCAAAACACATATTCGAGCCATTGTGAAACGAAATCCATAGCGTCGAGCGCTGGTACGTCCATATCGAAACGATCGAGATACTGTTTCGCCGAGATACTGTTTTGGACGTACCAGCAGCTCCATTCTACACCTATGCTAAAACATCCTATCGAAAGAATCGCACATTTCTCAAGCAATTTTCATTGTTTGATAGGTACACAACTTGCCAGCAATGTCAGCCTCATATATACCTAAGCTGTGTTGCTTCGCTAGTAGTCAACACGATCCCTTTGTTTTGCCAGAGATTCCTAAATGCTCGGAATTTGAGCGAACCTCACAAATGGCGAGCTTGTAGTTGTAATGTTCTTCAAAATCAAGAGCGTGACCAGAAGTTCAACTGCCCATGCGCTTCACTGATTCACTGCATGTGTGCAATCGCGTGGCTGATCAATCAGACAACATCCAGCTATTGTAAAGAATTCTTTGGCTTGCAGAGAAAGGAATCCAGCAGTCAAGTTACGCACTTCAGTTTTTTGTAGGGAAAGCTTGCAAATCTATGCTCGTCTTGCCACTGAAGTGCGTCATTTCAAAGCTCAGGCAGAGCCTGTCCACCCTCTCTGTTTCTTCGGGGTCGCCCTGATGTTCTTAGAACGTTTGGAAGGAGAAAAGCGCTGTTTCTCACGAATCGTCCTATGAGCCCATCACATTCCCAACGCAAAGCTCAGGCAGAGCCTGTCCACCCTCTCTGTTTCTTCGGGGTCGCCCTGATGTTCTTAGAACGTTTGGAAGGAGAAAAGCGCTGTTTCTCACGAATCGTCCTATGAGCCCATCACATTCCCAACGTTAACATAAACCTGAGTGAAGAGCAGTGAAATGCGAAGAAGCCTGAAAACGAAAGCTATCGACAAACGTCTTAGGCTTCAGCCTAGTTCACCTGGTTTCACAGTATTGTATGAAGACTGAAAGAAGGGCGATTCAAAGACAATCTAGTAGCACTGCACAGACGTGAAACTCTGACGACTTATGTGGTGTGAGAAGTCGGCTGCAACTTCATCGAGAAAGGTGTACAGCGTTCAAAAAGAAGACTGCAAGACGAAGTTCGTGAAGCCATCGGACGCCCGGAAACTCTCAATGTCTACTTTGCGAGCTTTTGCAAGGGAGGAACGCAGAAAAAGTAAAAGGACATTGTATCGATAAAAAAATTAAACCGATAAACAGATCTTGAGATATTACTTAAATATTGCTGCATACGCCTTTCATATGAAGGGTTAATATCGGTTGGTGGAAGAAATCGATGGTATTAAAGACAAATTTTTTTCTATGTGACCGAGATACTCATCAGAAATCGACTTCACCCTCTGCCTCCCGCCGAAACATTAGGTTGGTTGATGGCCAGATGGCCGGGACATCAAAAAGGTTTCCTGGCATTTCGTCGACCATCTGGTTGTCGAGTGACACGGGATTGTGTCCGAAGAGGAAAATTCGTTTTCGGCGAATTCTCTGGCTTCTTACACCCGAGCACTGATCCTTTGGGTTTTTTTCCTGGTCGAAAACATGGAGAATCTATGGGAACTAAGGCGCATCCCAGCCTCAGGAGTAACAATAACATCAACCATCGTCGTTAATCCATTATTTACCGTTCGGTCGAATCGAAAGTTGACTCAATTCGACAGTTTGTGGGAATATTGGCTTGTGATTGGACCTAACGAAGACGATATTAAAAATGAGAAACGGAATGGTTACTCACAGTTCTCTAACGCATATCTGAATCCTCTAGATAATTATACCAGGATGGAAAGTCAGCATGATAAGCGACCCAGCTGAGCCGGAGCTGAGCGGAAGAAATCGGGCGGCGTTTGGAGCACTAAAAAAGATCGAGAGCGCAGTGAGGATGATGAAGAACTCCTGGTCCGGCGCCCATCTTCTCGCAGTGTCAAAAAATGGGCGTTTATGGGAATTTCGGCATGCCATTGGACCTGCTCCGCAGACAGGGTCAGCATGAGAGCTACTCAAAGGGCAGTAAAGGAGCATGAACCTCGGTCGGACGTTCTGAAATCCGTCGGACACGTTAGACGATCCTGTAATGACCATCACACTTCCACGGTTCTGATTAGATTCTTTAGAACATCAAAAGGGCTGCCAGCACGATGATCAAGCTTCTTCACGAAAGTATCTAACAAAAGTCGTCACTCTAGCGAAGAGGATTCACTGGACTACATTCTCTCGGGGCAGGGGCGAATGGAGACATTACTGGAGAGCAACAGAACGTCTACGTTCATGATCAACTGAACGACAGATATTCTCGTAATCGTTGATCCTTACAATCCCCGTGCAATGCCCTAGGTCATTGCAATGATTGTTGATTTGTATGGTCAAGAGTATTGGCAAACCCAATAATAAGATATTTATGTGTCTTAGAGTTGGAATATCCGTTTCTTTCCAGGATTACCAGCTATGTCATCTTTATATGCACCATGCCAATTCAAAAGCAGTTGTTTCAACTGGATTGTTCAAATTTAGTGCTAATCTTTCACCACCCACACTTTACGTTTCCCTAGGGGTGCTCGGAGAGAACTGCAATGGGCTGCTTCGGGTGGTATATTTCAATGGATCCGGGAAAGTTTACTTTGTGATTACTCCCTCGACCAAACGAGACTGTTATCTGGGAATTTTATAGTCATTTTGCCTCAGTTCAGACTTTCATTCAAATGAGAAGGATTCCGATGTCGTATACTATGTTGGAAAAGCTATGTAACAGTAAAGTTGGAGTCATCGATAGGTCAGCTGCTATGATAGCCATTGACTCGTGCCCTTGTTAGATTGAATGACTGGGGCCTTCTTGAACCCCGTCGTGTCTTACGAGCCAGAACTCTCACTTTTCTCGTCACTCCATTACACCTCGCATTGTGACAAATGAAAAAAAAAATTACTCGCAAAAAATAAGCACTGCTTTCGCTCTCCAGACTCTTTTCCCTTCACATATTAGCGTACTTGAATTCTGATTTTTGATTACTGACCCGACCACAAACGCCTCAGCTCGCTAGACTAACTGCAATTTTTCATGAAATCGAAGCATAGAACATCACATTCAAAGGATAATTTATGAATTGAATTTTGCCCATCAAACCGTATGAGAAATTTCCCGTTTCGCACACAATTACGCCTTCCCCACCTCTAGGAGTGTTCCCAGATGCGCGGATAGGCAGCACTACCAATCCCATTCTCAAGCAGGAGGACGTGGTGGGTATTCCAACTACCTTGGAAACAGGTTGGTTCCGAAAACGCTGAAATTGCACCAATCGACCCGAGTATGAAGTATCTTGTTTCGACTTCACAGCAACACATAGGCTTCATGTCAGAGAGGTCCACCGCCGATGCCATCTTCATAGCTGGCCAAGCGATGAAGAAGTCTCGACGAAAGCGTAGACCCTGCTACCCAGCCGTATTCGACCTGAGAAAGCATTGGGCCGTCTACTGCGATCAGTCCTAACGAGAACGCTGCGAGACAACGCTCCAGGACACTTGATTCCTTAGATAAAAGATATGGACGATAGGTCTACGACAGTCAACCGCAACTCTCATGGAATAACTAAGGCAGTAGACGTCATGGCCGGTGTGCACCGAGAATCAACTTTGAGCCCGTTCCTTTTGTATCTTAAAGAAAAGCCTAACAACCATTGGGTAATAGAGAGTGGCGAAGAAATTCCAGTCTCAATAGAAGCGATCACAGCGGACCCCAAAGAAGGGGTGGCGGGGCGTGAACAAGAAAGACCTCGCCGGAACCAAACTAATGGCAAAGGATGCCGTAGGTAGAAGGAGTGAAGAGAACACAAAAGAAGAATGGCGCACCCAGAGACGATGTGGGATTAACGTTCGTGAGACGAAGAAGTTTATTTAGAGAAACTCGGATCGATCATTGACCGACCGATATTTGTTAGAAGTGCTTTCCTAGAAGTGTTACCTGAAGTGATGAAGCGAGCAAACTTCACCTCCCGAAAGCTGTTAGAAGGCCATAAATTACGACATAAAAAAGAAAGCAGCAAAAATCATACATCATTTTCCTTCCATCGCTGCTTGCCAACTTTACGCACTTGCTTGGAATCGGGAAGTCCTACAGGGAAATTCGTTACCGTTTCACTACCAGCAGTACTGTAAACATTAGCTATCTTCCATCGCTTTCTTGGCATTATCAATCACGGAATGAAGAGCACTTTTCCTTAACATTTCCATTTTCTCGCAGCGTCTTCAATCACCCAGTGCTGCCTAACCAATACCAGCTTTCGAAATGCAGTGGTACTAGCTTCTCTCTCTCTATACCTCCCCATACATAATTTCAGGCTCGTTAGAGCTCTGCTGTGTGGCAAAGTTTGGATGTACTAATGCTCCTTTCTACTTTCTCCTTTTCACACTGTTCCATCAGTGCTAGGCCACTTAGGAGTGAAAATGCTTTCGGTGTGGAAGTACCATGTGACGGCTTGCTGCGCTCTACACCCTCTCTTTATCCATCTTAATTTTCTAACATCATTTTAATCGCACACACATTAATATTCAGACGAGCAGTACTCACTGACTTATGTATTCTCTTTCGCGATATATAAATAAACGATAAAAAAGAATAGTCTTTGAGCGTTAATCAATCCCGTCTGAGATATGCGCCTCCGCATTCGACTTCCATTCAGAATCGTAGTGGCGCAATGAATGAGTATGTGGCCTATACCATGACATGCGATGGTTTTGCGAATGTTCAAGTCAGTGCTTTTACCCTCCCAAATGAGCCTGGTAGCAATTAACCGACCCCAGAGGATGGAAAGCTTGCTTGGGCTAGGCGGATATCGATCCGGGATTCGAACCGGTGACCATACCATAGCGTAGTGGCAACTGGCCCGGTGATAGAGGGCCACTACGCTACCTCCCCCCTATACATATATAGATACATGCCATATATATACAAGTGTATGTACAAAATATGAATCTTGGTATTCGTAATCGAAATGCAATTGAAAAAGAGATTCTGAAGCAGTAATGAAACGAAAAGGAAAGCATAAGTCCTCGTGAAAATGAAAAAGGGGCAATTTAGCAAATTGTGCAGAATATGGTAAACATCTCAGTAATTTACGACCAAGTATGGATTGATGGATGAAACGCCATAGCGAAAAACGTTTCAAAAGGCTAAACCGAGAAATATTACTGTGGTTAACATGGTGATCGAAGGAAAACAATTGTGATCAGAACCTTATCAAGGTGATAATTTTATTTACAATTACCCTTTCACAAAAATGTTTTTAAAACACGAATAAGTAATGCTGCGCTTCTCTGCCATGCCCTTAGTTGTTTTCAAATTTATTAGATTTCGGAACAGTAGGGAATTCCTAGAAGTCGGTGAGTTGGTTGAGACGAAGTCGGTGACCTCATAGCAATTCCTTTTCGCTAGCCTGCCGCAGCTAATTTTACCCGAAACGATTTACTTAATAGCGTTGGAGAGGACCCTACATACCAGAGGGGTCAACTTAGGCGGCGACCGTCAAGTCATATCCTTACGCATGCGTGATTCTTGAACATTTCAAACTCTGCAGAAATGCATCCAAAGGCCTGGATTCCGATGAAACAGCCTATGAAGTCTTGCCCACATTCATATGAAATGAAGGTAGGGCGATCCCATGCAAGAGACAATACCAAATGCGAAGGCAGATGAGGTGACGGGTTGTTTTCAGGCCATCTTAGATGACCAACTAATTATCTATAGATTCACATCGGTTATTGACCATCTTGCAACACTTAGAGATACCAACCTACTCTATGAAAACTTTCATTCTTCTGAAACTGTGCCAAACTTGTACAGAAGAACATGAATACAAGTGTGGCAGGCATTTGATATTACCGGTAGCCATTTCATTTGGTTGAATGCTAGTAGAATTTGCTAAAACCACTTTTTTCGCTGTACAAAATAAATCAGATACCGTTTGGTTAACGTTCTTATTAAGAATGACTTAGCTCACTCAAATGAAGACCCACATAGCACGCCAAACTTACTTTCAAAGAATGTTTCAGTTAAGAGTCTGGTTGGCCATTTATGGACAAAACTTCAGCCTCGGACGGGACTCGAACCCGTACTTGCTGCTTAACGAGCACCATGTTCTATCCCTTACAATAACGAGACACTGCTTTACTAAGAAAAAAAAACAGCAGTAAACAAAACATCAAGCCAAATCAGTTAAGAGTGAATAACAAACCAGATGTAACTGATCCACAGTTGAAAGGCTGGCTCGGATCTCCTGGATATGCGGATTCACTCATCACAATTCACGTCAAGATGTTTTATTCGAAGTTTTTTCGATGTTATAGAGGTCAAGTGAAAAAAGAACGAATATGAACCTTATTTGTTTGCCTGCATCTACACATGGCAGTGATTTGGGCCAAATTACCAATTCTACGAATGCTTCTTGGTGCAACAATGAATCAAGGGACTCGTCTAAAAAGATTACAGAAGATAATCAGCATACATAAGGTGAGCAAAGTTTCGAGAAAGTTAAACCACATAAGCTCAATGATATGCCGCCTATTCTGCTTTCTATGGGCGATGGAATAGCAACAATGCCGTCATTGCGTAAAGAAAAGGCGGTGCAAAAACGAAGAAACACGAGAATGCGAAACGGAATGCTTCGAGTTTCGAATTGCCGGATGTTGCCTGAAATGGCTTGGTGGTCAGGCAGAGCCCATTTCGCTTCCGTATTGATTGTCGAGCTCTCCCTCTCTCTCCTAGCTGGAGGCGGAGAGGGAGGAGGGTCGATGGCTTGGCCAATGTCCAACGGCGGCGGTGCCTTCTCATCCCATTGCACTCTGCTCATGCCATAGCCGTCGTCTTTAAGCGTTCAGCTGTTCAGTATGCCTCATCTATTGCATTTAAAACAGTGACGGTGTTATGAGAAACTTCTTGTCAAATCCTAAAAACCCTCGCCATTCACTCTCTCTAGGGAACGTCGATTGATGGTTGTCTAAGCAGAGAAGGATTTCAACGTCTTGTGTAACTTTGAATGAAGACCTAGAAAGATCGTTTAAGGCTGGATGCTTGTTGAAACTGTGGAAATGAAAATTGCTACCTATGTCTCCAATGCCAAATGTACATGTTCGCAGATGTTCTATAAAGCTTGGTCTGGTTGCCGAGACGCTGTGGTAAAGCCCTTCCTAGCTCTGTTGGGAGCATCGAGTGGGTCTACTCTGCACCAGCGTGAAAAAACCTAGTTCTTATATTTTTTTTCGCGAGAGTTTTCGGAATTCTTTTTTGTACTGAAGATTGACCCCTGATTATCCCTACTAATATCCCTTTTACTGCGCTCCTTAAAAGCGACATAATCTGCACGTGGATGGTTTCATCCATAATATTTCGATTGTTTCATTTGAATACTTCGAGAGGACGGATGCTAAAGAGCTACCTATGCCAAAACCTTTTTGAACCCAGACGAAAGAAGTGTATGGGAGGCAGTCATGCTGTTCACAATCATATACGCTATTATGAATTCTTCCTCATCACAACCACTGACGAGTAAATGGGTTGCCCCAAGCTAACTATGAGGGAAGAGGTCATTAATTGTGACCGTAATGCCTGTCATTAAGTAAATCCGTTTCATAGAATTAGCCTCGAGACTGAGGAATAAAGCATTCCTGAGGGAGTCACATAGCAACAGCTGGAATCGTGTCGCTCTACAAGTTTACCCTATAAGAACTGGGTAGGACCACTTCACCCATATAGTGATAGGCCGAACCAAGGCTGCAGCAAAGAGTTCTAACAAAACGAGGTGTTGACGTCACGGAAGAGCCACGAAAAGGCAACAATAAAATTGCAGTAAAGCGCCTTTTTGAATATTACTTCATGAATAGACAAATTTGAATGCCTTGTATCCAGTCGCAACTTGAATGCAAAGTCGGTGTAGGGACAAGCAGCACTCTTCAAACACGCATGGTCATGGTTTCGAATCCCGAATCGATATCCGCCTAGGCCAACCAAGCCTTTCATCCTTCCGGGATCGGTTAATTGGTTCCAGTGCTTTTCGCCTGGGACAAAAAAAAACACTGACTTGAACATCGGCTGGCTGCCGACTTGTTAGGCAGTGAGAGGATGGATTATGTACGACTGCACCTCTGTTACTTTGCTTCCGGTTCACTTGAGGTCGAAATTTTTGTCACTTCTGTGCTAAGTAGGCTAATCGTCTTTTTTTGCTCCTGCCAAGATGGTTTTACTCTATACCACAAAGCTTTTCGGAAAGAAGTAGCGGTCTTTTTCGGCTCAAAAGTAAAGTCTACAGTTGTCCAAAAAGAAGTTCAGTGATCATGGTTTCGATTGTTTCCTGTTTCCGCTCGGAGTACTAATCTCTGTCCTGTTCATGAGATCCACTTGTAGATACTCCTTTCTAGTGCTTTCTCACTAATCCACGATTCTGTTTGACAATTATGGATTGAGGATTTTATGGAAGAGGGTGGTCTCGCTGTGGCAGCATTCCACATGTGACTGGGGAAAAGCAGTTCATCATTTCATTCTGATCGATTATATTCCATTAATTTATCCATTCGATATGTCTACAAGAAAAAACAGCGGAACACCACTTCAGAATAATTGAAAACAGAAAAAAGCTGGAGCTAGAAACAAGAAGTAAAAATTTCATTCAGAGGTTAGCGGAGCTGCCAGTAATACAGACTGGTGACAGAGAAAATGAATACAGATAGGCCACATCCAGAGACATCTGAATCACGTAAATTTGTTAGGAAAATTAGGAGCAGCTCAGAGGAGGATAGAGGTCTATGACACCGAAGATTAGGAATTTCAAGCAGCTAAACAAAATACAATTAGAATTTATTCAATGTCTGCTCCAGACGGCACTTAATTTCACCAAAAAGAAAAGGAGAGAAAAGTTTCTACCAGATCCTGTGCCATTGCCTCGCCACAAAAGAGATAGTAGCGAAGACACGTGCTTGGCGGCCACAAGCAAGAAATCGGCAGGCCAGGTTTATGGGAAGTCAGTGATAGCCAACTGACCAGGGTACTGCAGTGGCAGATCATCTTGGACGTATCAATGAATGTGGCTACAGATAGATACAAGTGTAGGGCAGCAGCTACAAGGACAATAAGGAAACGGTCGGACTGATGAGCTTATTTACCATACAGAACCATTGGTATTTCAAGCAAAATCTGTAGAAGTACAGGAAATCAAACTGATGAACGAAAAGGAACTTGGCGAACGGTGACGAACGAATATCATATACATACATATGTCACCTGCACTACATAGAAAATTCTGAGCATGACGGAATATCTCTAGGAGGAAACCGCAAAATGACACTCTGGTTAAAAAGAGTTTGCAATCCACTACAATTGGATAGTCTTCTGAATAGAAGAACCACCTTTACTTTGTGAGTGCTACTGAAAGGAGTCTCATATTATAACTGGAAAAGAATGAATGTTCGACGAGTTTTACACGGATTTTTTTATGGGTAATTAGAGTTTTTATGTTGGTTCAACTTATTGCTTTTATTTTTGAGCATTCGGAGTCCACAACTGGCCACAACATCCAACAATAAGTTGAGGAAACTGGGTAGCCTTACGATGCAATGAGAAGATGTGTTTGTTCTTGCTGTATATTTCTGAAAAGGAACTACATACACAAACTGAGTCTCCTAAAGCGCTATGGCAAACCTTATCTACATTTGTTGTGAAGACAAAAGTAAAGAACGAATGACGCTGATAATGAAGACACAGATCATGTCCAAAAAAGACAACAAAAACTATTGTTGAATCTTCTGATAAATCTCATGTTTGGACCTTCCCCTTCTACTTTGGTTCATGGAAGAGAAAATGTTTTTCATCCTGGTAAAAAAAAACGTACCAAGACAAAATTTGTAAAATTAAGTGAAATCTCATTAAACTGTACTGTACGTGGGTGGTGTCTTTCCAGGCTTGAATCAGGAAGCAAATGAGTGAAGTTACAGGGTGACCCACATGAAATGTGACGGGCAATAAAAAAATCAACTTATGGGCTTTTGGGCTGGAGGAAGCGGTGATCGCTTTGGCGGAAAGGGACGCGATGAACGTCAGCGGAACCTTCCACAGAATTGGGCACCAGCCCACAGCGCAAAGAAGATGCTGCAATGTTGTGAAACCACGCTTCCGTGTTTTTGGGGCGAAGCAGTTTTGACCTCCAAATTCCCCGATCCCAATCCTTTGGATTTTGGTGTCTTGTCGATTCTGGAGCGAAAAGTCTGTGCTTTCAAACACAGGTCTTAGGAACCTCTGAAAGGAAGTTCTCTCGTAGAAGCGTGGGATGAAAGTGATTGCGCGCATTCTTGATGAAAACATCCGAATGAGGTTGGATGTTTGCATTAAAGCGAAAGATGGTCATTCTGAATGCGAGATGTGATATGTTGTTTACAATTTTCTGATGATTGTGTAGGAGTAATAGTTTCCTATTTGGTCTGATCTGAATAATCTTGATGCTAGTTTTCTGCGTCACACTTCATGTGGGTCACCCTGTACTCCATCTTATATGTGCACTTCTAGGCACAGATGAAGGTCTGAGAAGAAGATTTGAGAGGTTAGACACAAACGGATTTGACAAGCATGCGAAGGGGCCACGGGAAAGACGATGAAGCAGTCAGTGATTTTTTTTGAGTGCTTTGAGGAGATTAGAATAAGTAATATCAACAGACCTCCTGTACCCAGAGTCGGAAGCAAATATAAGATTCTGAGTTCAAACAGAGTGTCACGGCTCATATCGACAGTAAAAAGCAATTCTTGGCAGTTTCCATTCAATTTATTCATTCCTCACCCAAATACAACAACTATGATCTTTTTCAAATACCCCTTCAATGTCATTTCCGTCGAGGTAATCTCGTAATCTATATTTTCACTGTTTTAAGGAGCAATATTTCTACCGAAATGAGCGAACTTTCTTGCTTTTTTCACAGCCGATGCATTATGATTCTCAACGAATACTTCCGCTCTTCGACTTAAATTAGGTACCTCGAAAGTATCGCAAACTATGCCTTTAATCCTAACGGCAACCGACCGGATAATGGCTTATTGGTCTGAAATAGTTACCAATCGAGTACTGGGAGCTTTGAGTATAGCTGCGATGGCTTCCACAAGGATGTCACCGGTCAAAGAGCAAAGATATTTCGAGAATCATGGTCAATGGTCCATAGGAATTTAATGTACATTAAATACAATTATTCGAGAAATGAATCAGAACAGAATTTAACTGCTCAGGTCCTGCATATAGNATAGTGCGGATTCGCAATTCACAGTAAAATTTTCAGGTGCATGAGTCAAACAGGATTGACTCGCTGAGAAGCTAATTTCATAGTGATCAGCGCTCTAGCCGAGAATGGCTCTAGCCGAGAATGCAATTGAAGACGATCTGGCTTACGTAAATGCCTTGATAAAAATTTACAACGACGTAATCAAATTCATTGTCCAGTCGAATGCTTCTCACTCCTAGGAAGGATGTAATCGATGGATATATGGTTTGTTCCGGGGTCAGCGCTCGATTGCCTATCGGTAGAGAGCCGAATAAGTCAAAGCTTTATTGGTCACGGATGGATGGCAAGGAGAAGCTATTCCTAAGCGGTGAGATCAGAGAATGAAGATTAGGTTATGATTGATCGTAAACCTTTTATAATAGTGATATGGCGCCCTAAAATTACAGTATCGAAGTCTTGGGATAATAACAACACATCATTACACATTGCTACGCACATCGCTACAAGATTTTCTACAGACACATGAGTGAGCATCAGATGAAGGATAAAAGATAAAGTTTTTGGCGTTAGTCAATCCCGCCTGACCCCGCATTCGGCTTCCACTCGGAATCGTAGTGGAGTAATGAATGCGTAAGTGGCCTATACAATGACAGCGGTGTCCAGCCGATGTACAAGTCAGTGCTTTTTTTCTCCCAAACTCCGCAGGAGTGAGGTGCACACACCAATCTCCACTCTCCAAGTCCTTCCTTAATCATATGTGGCATTACCGACAGGCTGCATTCAAAGCGCTTTCTTAAATATGCGCAATCTGTATAGGCCCTTGCGTAGTCAAACACGAGAGGTACCGATGCCGAAAATCAGAGGTAGGACAGTTTG